>CM019150.1:25287584-25403992 GCA_009733165.1 Naja naja
TTGGCCCACTTGTTTAGGTCAGTTTGGCATTGGCAAGATGAACGAAAATGGCCAACGCCCGCTGGAGTTTTGCTGCTACTATGGTTTTTGTGTTAGCAATACATTCTTTAACACAAAGCCTCAACACAGAGTCTCCTGGAGACATCCAAGATCAAAGCATTGGTACCAGCTTGACTTGATTCTCACCAGGTGCCCCAGGCTTCCCAGTATTATGATCACACGCAGCTATCAGGGCACTGATTGTGATACAAACCACTCCTTGGTGTGCAGCAGAATAAAACTGCAAATGAAGAGATTGTATCACTCAAAGAAGGAAGGAAGACCATGAATTGACATCAGCAAGACCCGCAATCAGGACAGAGCAGAGGAATTTGCTCAAGCACTCAAGGAAACTCTCCCAGGCCCGGCTGAAACAAATGCATCTGAACGATGGGAACATTTCAAGAATGCTGTTTATAACACTGCCTTGTTAATATTTGGTAAGGAGACCAGAAAGGCAGCAGATTGGTTTAAAGCCCACTTGGAGAAGATGACGCCAGCCAACGAGGAAAAGTGGAAAGCTTTAATTGCATATAAAGCCTGTTCCAGTCAGCGTAACTTATAGGTTTTGCGAGCTGTTTGTAGTAAAGCCCAACAGACTGCCAGGAGATATGCTAATGATTACTGGCTGCAGCTTTGCTCTCAGATCCAGATAGCAGCTGACACAGGCAACATCAAGGGGTGTTCTGTCTCACCTTCACTTCCCCAGAAGTTAAAGAACGTTAGCTAACACAGAAGAGTCACGCTGGCCTGTTCTGTTTCACTTTCCCTTCCCCTGAAGGTAAGGAACGTTAGCTAACACAGAAGAGTCACGCTGGCCTGTCTCCAAAATCCCCGTTATCTCTCCCGACAAGAGCGTTGGCAGTCACCCAGGCTCACTGCCAAATCAAGCCAAGAAGGAATGTACTCACAGAAGAATTGCTTTACTTTCAGGTCCAAAATCAAGCACAGGCGGAAGTCTGATTCATATTACACTTTGTCACGAACAGAGTCTGCAGCGTAGGCACACCCACTTTTATATCTGGTGGGGTGTGGTCCAGCTCAATCTGGCCCTCCCATGCCCCCGTTGCTGCTGGTTTCTCCCTCCGACGTTGCCTGGGATCAAGCCAGGCACCTTCATCCTCCTTCTCTTGCCATGGCCTTACTGATACACGTCTCTCAGGCAGTTCCTCTTGGCTTTCCGAGGAAACCTGAGGCATTGCCAGGGAGGAAGGTCCTGGGGAGGAAGGCCCTGGTGAGGGAGGCATTGCCCGTTCCTCCTCTTCTTCTTCTTCATCATCCAGGTCCTCTTCCTCTGTCAGCACAGGCTCACGAGGTGGGGCCACAACAAGGGGATATATGATGGCATCAAGCAGGCCTTAGGTCCAATGCAGAAGAAATCTGTCCCCCTGAAGTCGGCTACAGATGAGGTCATCAAGGACCGGGCACAGCAGATGGAATGTTGGGTGCAGCACTACTGTGAGTTATATTCCAGAGAAAATGTTGTAACTGAAGAAACATTAAGTAACATTGAGTGCCTGCCTGTCTTGGAGGAGCTTGACAGTGAGCGAACTCTAGAAGAACTAAACGGGGCCCTGGATTCCCGTGCTTCTGGCAAGGCACCCTTCGACCTCACCCCATTCCTAAGAGGTCTGTAAGGGGCATGCATAAGTGCACCATCATGCCTACAGTCCCTGTCCTATTGTCCCCATTTATTCATACCTATTTCCTGTATTCTTACTCATGTTTATACTTACACGTATTATCTTATAAGCAATTGACAAATCAAATAAATAAATAAAAATAAAATAAATAAAATCTCTGCACAAGAACTGGAGGTCATCCATGACTTTGTGTACCTAGACTCAACTATCTCCAACACTCTCTCTTTAGACACTGAGCTGAATAAACGTATCGGTAAAGTGGTCACCACATTTTCCAGACTTACAAAGAGAGTATGGCTTAATAAGAAGCTGATGGAACATACAAAGATTCAGGTCTACAGAGCCTGTGTCTCTTGTACTGCAGCATGTCTTGGATCCTTTACACATGCAGGAGAGAAAGTTGAACGCCTTTCATATGCGCTGTCTCCAACATATTCTTGGCATCACCTGGTACAACCAAGTTCCAAATAACGCAATCTTGGAATGTGCTGGAATTTCTAGCATGTATACACTATTGAAACAGCGTTGTCTACACTGGCTTGGGCATGTTGTGAGGATGGCCGATGGGCAGATTCTGAAAGAACTCCTGTATGGAGAATTAGTGCAGGGAAAGTGCCCTAGAGATCACAGCTGCAATATAAGGATATCTGCAAGAGGGATTAAAGGCCTTGGGAATGGACATTAACAGCTGGGAAACCTGGACCTCTGATCATTCAGCTTGGAGGCTAAAGGCGCAGTATGGCCTTCTCTAATCCAAAGAGACACTCGTCGGCAGGCTGAGGCAAAGAGGCACAGCGGAACCAGCGAAATCTGGGGGCTGGACAGGGGACAGATTGTGTCTGTCCTCAGTGTGGAAGTGATTGCCACTCTCAACTTGGCCTTTATAGAAGCTGTTTTAGTACCTCTTTTCAGAGCTTTTCAGAGCATGATACCAGTCTTTTGAGATTGAAGGATGCCAATATGATGCTGGTTTCCCAAAATAGATGTTCATCACATATGTCTTTTATGATTCAACAATGGTTGCCAATTGTTCAATATCTAATCTAAGTATTTGCCCACAAAATTTTAACACATTCATCTTGAACTTATTCAAGCACAGATCTTTTATGATTTTTGTAGGCCAGCTGAGCTATTTGTTATTCAAGTTCTTTGTAAAAGTATCCCTATTCATTGTTGTAATGACTGTAGTGTGGAACATAGTATTGGGCAGTGAGCTAAGGTTTATTTCTCCCCTTTATTTTCAGGTTGTTTGCAAAATATGGAAGATTATTTGTAATGAATACATTTAGAATGTGTTGGCTAGCAACTATGAAGATGACTCACCAATATGTGAGTTTTTCACCTGTGAATATGTGCATTTCATCACCATTAAATACTGCGCATGCTCAAGATGGCGGTCTGTGGCTGAGAGGCTCGTCTGGGCATTTCGATGGTTCGGCTGGTTTTCTGGGGAAGATGATTCCTGCTGCCTCCCCTTGTCCTTGGAGCCATCTCGGGAGCGTCTGGGGCTGCCACTGGAGCCGTTTGGTGGGATTTGAGCCGACGGCTCGGCGTGGCTGGATCGATTCTCCCCCCCCCGCAGCTTTTACTTTATCGCGGCTTGTCGGCCGAGGCTGGAGCGCAGTGCGGCAACAGCGGTAGCAGCGGCAGCGATGGCGTTGTTTGCCTTGCTCCTGGGGGCCCGGCGACGGCGTTGCTTGCCCTGCCTTGTGTTCTGGCTGCTGTCTGCCTGCCTGTGTCCTGTGCCCTGGTGGCTGCGAGTCCCAGTGTTTGGGACTCTGCGACCTGTGGACCCGATGTCATCGCTGCTGGTCGTCGGCTGTGGACTGCTGGCGGTGGGTGTGGCGAGACCGGGTCCCAATGGTGTGACCTTGATGGGCTGGACCAGCTACGGCCTGACTGCGGCGCTGGGGTTTTCTTTCCCCCACCAATGGGAGCTGATGGCAGCGGAGATGGCCTGTGGACTTGGCGCAGTGGCTGCCTACAGGTAGCTACATGTAGGTAGCCACATGGAGTCCCCGGTGGAGGGCTGTTGGTTGGTCCAATGGCTTTCTCCCTCTCCTTCCGGCTCTGACTTGGGTGGTGTGGCTATGGGGGTGGGTTTTGAACCACCCTGGGAGCCCCCACCCCTTTACTCTCTCCCCAGAAGCTCTGGGAGAGTCAGACATACGGATGGGAGGGAGGCCTATACATCTGAGAGTTCCAGGGGGGCATGTTCTCAGCCATGGCCTGGACTGGAGGAAGCGGCCTTCCTGGCTAGGGGTTATGGGCAGAGCCGGTGGTGGTGCCCTTCCCCGCGAAAGGATGGTGTTGTGGCCCCAGATCTGTGGCCGGGATTGACTTTGGACATTACACCTTGCTTGGACTCTTGGACATTTCATCTGTGACCGCCGCCTTCTCACTGTCTTGTTGCCATCTTGGACTCATTGGCACTATTGATGGTGCCTGGGTCATCTGCACCACTTCCATGGACCTATACTTCTCTCTTCTGAGAAGTGGACTACCTCCCACTGCGGTGAGAGGGCAGTGGGAGGATGTAATTTTTCCCTTGCAGTGTGAGGGCAGGGAATTATTCAGGATTTTTGACCGCAAGTCACTGTGGTGGCAGCACAGTGACTTGTTTTACTTGACTCTAACTGTTGGCAGCTGTGAGAGAGTTGCCAATTGTGGATTATCTCCTGATCATCATTATAGTCCGTCTCCTATTGTATTTCCATCTTTACAATTTTTCTTCCATCTAACCAGCTGCCCCCTGTCCTACCTAAGATGTACATGTTATGCCTGCCTATTCTCCAGCAGACTTATGGGCCCTCCAGATGGTTCCCCAGTCTGTGGAATGGCCCTGCACTTTATCAAGAGCTTTCCTTAATGACGGATCTTGGGATCCCGAGAGGTTGCATGCTGCAGTTAGTGGGCCAAATTCCAAATTTAGGAGGAAGGGGAAACTTTTAAAATTTTTAATTAGTTGTCTTAAGGGGTTAGGGAGGAGGGTTAATGGGTCTTCTTGCAGCCCGGTTCGTGGTGGTGGGGGGTGGAGGTTGGGGGCCTGTGGGGCTCCGGGGACTGAGGTGGGGCCGCGATTCCCAGGGTGGTTGGGGTTGGCAGCAGGCGTGAGGCATAGGGCCATATCATGTGTTGGGAGCGCGCACCCGCCACCTCGTCGGTCTTGCTCCGACCCTATGACCTCCTCCCTAGGGAGTTCGGGAATTGGGATCCCTGGGCTCAGACTGGTGTATTTTAATGCCAGGTCCGTGGCCAATAAATCTGTCCTCCTCTGTGAGATCATTGAGGAGGAGGCTGCGGACCTGGCTTGCATCACCGAGACCTGGTTGGGCCGGAGGAGGTGTCCCTCTGGTTGAATTATGCCCTCCAGGTTTTCGGGTTGTGCACCAGCCGCGGGCCCAGGGTAGGGGTGGTGGGGTGGCTGTGGTTATTAGGGAGACCTTGCTTCCAAGGGAGGTCACTATCCCAGAGATAGGCGGGAGTGAGACCCTCCTCCTGAAGTGGGGGCCAAATGGTCAGGTGGGCTTGCTGCTTGCATACCTTTCTCCCAGCTGTGTGACAGCAGCCCTGCCTGGGCTTCTTGACGTCCTCTCGGGGGTGGCGGTGGAGATCCCAGGCCTTATAGTCCTGGGGGACTTTAATCTGCCTTCCCTGGGGGGTGCGTCAGGATTGGCCCAGGAATTCATGGCTTCCATGGAAGCCATGGGCCTGACCCAATTAATTCATGGCCCTACTCATGAGGGGGGGAATACTCTCGACCTTGTTTTTGTCTCTGAGTGGTGGCATAGTGACAGAGGGCAGGCCACTTTTATGTCTTTGCCCGTTCCATGGTCTGATCACTATCTCCTACGGCTGGTCTTCCAACAGGCCGCCCCCCACTGCTGGGATGAGGAGCCACGTAGGTGGTTCTGCCCCAGGCGCCTTATGGACCCGGAGCGGTTCCAGACGGAGCTGGGGCCTTTTCCCTCTTCCCTGACTCACAGCTCTGCCGAGGATCTAACGGCTGCCTGGCAGCAGGCTGCGTCAGAGGCCCTCGACAGGGTTGTCCCCATGCGACCCCTTACATGCCGTGGATCCCGAATGGCTCCCTGGTATTCAGAGGAGCTCCGGGAGATGAAACGCCGTCGAAGGGGCTTAGAGAGCAGGTAGAGGGCCACCCGCTCCCAGGCCGATCGAGCCCAGTTAAGAGCCCATATTAGGACTTACCTGGGAGCGATGAGAGCGGCGAGAACGTCTTATCTCTCCGCTCTCATAGCGTCCGCAGATAACCACCCGGCCGCCCTGTTCTGGGTCACACGCTCCCTCCTTCGTCCAGAGGAGGGGCCGGACCCGCTGCGGGGAAGAGCTGAGGAATTTGGGCAATATCTGTCGGATAAGATCGCTCGGATTCGGAGCGGGTTGTCCTCTGATTTGCAGTGGTTGGAGGAGCGGGATATGGGGAGTCTGGCCATTACGTTTTGGGATGAGTTCGATCCTGTTTCCGAGGATGAAGTGGACAGGATTATGCGGCGCCTGAGTTCCACCACATGTTTGTTGGACCCGTGCCCCTCCTGGTTGGCTTATGCCGCCAGGGAGGTCACCTGCGGCTGGATCCGGGCAGTTGTCAACGCTTCTTTGAGAGAGGGTGTCTTTCCCTCCGCCTTGAAGGAGGCGGTGGTGAGGCCCCTCCTGAAGAAGCCTGCCCTGATCCGACCGTGTTAGACAACTTTCGTCCAGTCTCCAAACGCTTTTGGCGAAGGTTGTTGAGAGTGTGGTGGCCCGGCAATTTCCGCTTTTCCTGGAGAAAACGGACTACCTCGATCCGTACCAATCGGGCTTCCGGCCTGGTTTCAGCACGGAGATGGCATTGGTCGCACTGTTGGATGATCTCTGGAGGGCACGGGACAGGGTTTTCCTCTGTCCTGGTCCTATTAGACCTCTCAGCGGCTTTCGATACCATCGACCATGGTATCCTTTGCGCGCCTCGTGGGGTGGGGTGGGGGCACTGTCCTTCGGTGGCTCTCCTCCTACCTCGAGGGCGTCGGTGTTGGCAGGGGGGCAGAGGTCGGCCCCAAGGGTGCTCACTTGTGGGGTCCCTCAGGGGTCAGTCCTCTCCCCCCTCTTATTTAACATCTACATGAAACCGCTGGGTGAGATCATCCGTGGTTTTGGGGTGAGGTATCATCAATATGCGGATGATACTCAACTGTATATCTCCACCCCAAACCAGATCAGTGATGCCCTCTCCGTGATGACTCGCTGTCTGGATGCGGTACAAATCTGGATGGACGGCAACATGCTTCGACTCAACCCGGCCAAGACTGAGTGGTTGTACATACCGCATCCCGTCCAGCTTAGAATGTCCATCGTTGACCATAGGGGGAGTGGTGTTGCCCCCTGTGGATAGGGTGAGGAACCTGGGGGTCCTCCTGGATGCACGGCTCTGGTTGGAGGAGCAGGTGGGAGCCGTCGCCAGGGGGGCCTTTGCCCAGGTCCGGCTGGTTTGCCAGCTCCGCCCGTTCCTGGACCGGGATGCCCTGCGTACAGTCACTCATGCCCTTGTTACTTCGCGACTCGACTACTGCAACGCTCTCTATCTAGGACTGCCCTTGCATACCATCCGGAGACTGCAGCTGGTGCAAAATGCGGCGGCCCGGGCGGTGATGGGAGTTTTCCGGTTCTCCCATGTTAGCCCCCTCCTACGCTGCCTGCATTGGTTGCCGGTTGCCCTCCAGGTGAGATTCAAGGTTTTAACTTTAACATACAAAGTCCTACATGACATGGGTCCTTATTACTTAAGGGAGCGACTGCTGCTGACATCGAATACTAACTGCCCTGTACGAAGTCACAGACAGGGACTCCTTGGGGTCCTGTCAGCCGGGCAATGCCGGCTGGCGATCCCCCGACGACGTGCCTACTCTGTCGCGGTCCCTGAACTCTGGAACCAACTTCCTCTGGGGCTCCGCTTGGCCCCCGACCTCCGCACCTTCCGCCATGACCTGAAGACCTGGTTATTTGACCAATCCGGGCTGTGACCCATGGGCGGGGTGGTTTTTAGATTTTGGTGGTTTTTAAGTTTTGTATTAATTGGGACCATTAGTTTAATTCTTTTTAAAATATTTATTGTGTTTGTTTTTATTGTAAGCCTCCCCAAGTCTTCGGAGATGGGGCGGCATATAAGTCCCATTAATAATAATAATAATTATTATTTTTTTCCATTTTTGTGTGCTTCAGTTGATGCTCTAGTTTCACACAGGTTGATGATGTGGTAGTTGATTTCCCCAAATTCTTCCATGAAATGGTTTTGGGACATACTCTAAATGTACTCCTAAGTACATTTGTACTTGTAGGAGAGAAAATAGAATTTGATCTGGGGCAGTCCATAGAATTTGTGTTTTGGTCTATATATTTCTATATATATATTATATATTTTGTTCTATAAGTGCTTCTATAAGTTGATGCTGCTCTGTGTCTCCTTTAATTTACCCTTCAAATGTTTTTTTCTTCTTATGTAGGCAGTTGATAAAGAAGGTGCAACTCTAAATTTTCCAGCCTTCCACATTCCCTAATCTTTTAAGCTTGCCTTTGCTTAGCCTTTTGTGGTGGTTGATTAGTAGATCTAAACCTTGCCATAGGGTGTTTTCCATGGCCACCAGTTGGAAGAATTGATAAAATATGTATTGCACTTTTTGCTCTTAAGAAGTTAAATGATTTCAAATAATTGGATCAACAGAAGCAATGCTATGAACTAGTGATAACATCTGAAATGTCTTCAGTCATTCCACAAAGGCTCAGGATCATAAGAGTATGCCAATAAAAATCTCATTTTTCCCCGTCAGTTTCTACCACTCCAACCAGGTGCCCTACAGTGTGTTAGACTCTACAATCACATCATCTTTGGAAGCATGGCTGGAGTATGTATTAATTTTAGAAGTGTATGAGACTGCCCAATTGTGTAACTTTAGTCGTTATAGACCATGCTGATTAGGAAAATGATGGAAATGCATAAGGAGAGGGTACAGAATCAATAAAGGCTATTCTAAAGGACTTTTCACACAACAGATTTGCCTACAAATGTATAAATTGTATGGCATATTATTAACCGCGATCATTTTGCTATTCACTATTTTAAAATAGTGACTTAACTAAATGTGTGGACATAATCTATATTTGACAGACATTTCTAATGCATGGTTCAGATAATTAAGTCATTATAGGAGAGCTTTGTTAGTCCGCGGCAATCAAAAGACACTCCATTTACATGTGATGAAATAAGCTGTTATCTCGCAGAATCTTACGCCGTTTATTACAATTTATTACAGATGGAGTTAAGTGACTAAATCGTAAGCCATTGAAACAGAAGGTCGGGCGAAAACGGCCTCCGAAACTCGCCAAAGCAGAGCGCGATCGGTGACCTCACTGGCCAAGGCCACCCCTCCCAGGCTGCCCACGAGACCAGGAAAAACGAAAAGGGGAGTTTGCGGACGGTCCCTGAGTGGTGGCCGGGCGAAACCGAGGGAGCGCGTCAAGAGCAGGTACGTTTTTGACGCTCCGAAAAAGCAGATTTTGCAGAGAGCCCCTGAAGGCCCCGCTTTCTCCGCCCTCGCCGGCTCCTCCCCCTCCATTTGCCGGTGCTTCGAGCCTCGGGAGTGGCCAGGAGGCTATAAGGGACCGAAGCGCCTCGTCGGGCGGCGCTGCTGGCTGACTCTTTACTCATGCAGCGCCGTCGCCGAAGGAAGGGAGCCGCGCAGAAGCACCGAGGGAGCAAGTGAGGCAAGGAGGAAGGATCCCCCCCGCTGCTGCATCTCCGCCGCCGCGGCCGCCGCTCCGTAGTCAGCCGTCCCCTCAGTGCCGTCGTCCGCCTCCCTCCTCTTTTTCCTCGCCTCAGTCGGCTCGCCTGGAAGCGAGGCGAGGAGGGGGCGGACCATGCGGTGGAAGCGGACCCCTTGGAGGCCCTGGCGGCGTCCCCGGCGATCGTTGCTGGCCGCTCTCTTCTTTTTCTCGCTCTCCTCCTCGTTCCTCTACTTCGTCTATGTGGCGCCCGGCATTGGTAAGGGTCGCGCCGTGCGGTTGGGAAAAAGCGGCTCCCTCGTCTCCGGGTTGGCGAGGGAGGGGCGGCGCGCCCGGGAGAGAGAGAGACGCGCTTCCCCGTCCGGCCTGCCTTGGGGGAAAGAACGGCGGGAGAGGGAGAGAGAACGTCGGGCAGCCGAGAGTGGGGGGTCTTTTGAGGGGAGAGGGGGGGCCCGCGCGATTTTGGCGCGCGTGCGCCCTCCACGGGCGAGGTCGGGGGGAAGAGGAGTCTAACGGTAGCGCAGGAAAGGGGAGGGTAGTGAGCGCCGCCTGAGGTGGTGAGGGGCTCCCCGCCAGATTCAGGCCGCCGCTGCCGCTTATTGCAGCGCACGGGAGAAAGCGGCCGTGTTGCCCACCTCTTCCCTTCCCTTTCTCTGCCTCCCGCCCGCTCCAGTTGCCGCAGCCAGTGGTGGGGGCTCGGTGCCTGAAGTCTCTTTCCTCTCTCATCCAAAATTTCGCCAACCGGTGTCGAGGGATCGAAGCGCACTCTTTCTCTTCCTCCCTCACAAAACACATTTCCTCCCCGTAATTATTGGCGACATGGACTCTTGGAGTCTGCGCTCCCGGGTCGTGTTTCCACGATAATTCCTGTTTCTGAGCCTCAGAAACTAGAGTTCTCGTAAGGCTGCAAAAAGAAATATACTTTGCTCCTTTAAAGCGCTTTTCCTGTTATTCGGGCAGATAGAAAGGGAGAGAGGTATGTTATATATTACATACATACATACATACGTACATACATCTGTAGTCCATAATACATTAGAGATGATTTTTTTAAAAAATTCGTCTAGTACAAGTCAGGGCTTTTTCCCCCCTCTCCTTTTAGTATATTCTGGTGTGTGGGGGACATGTTATCAAGATAGTATTTCTCCTACTTTTATACATGGTGGTGAACATATTTAATACTCCCC
The DNA here is from genome assembly GCA_009733165.1 of Naja naja. Lineage (NCBI taxonomy): Eukaryota > Metazoa > Chordata > Lepidosauria > Squamata > Elapidae > Naja > Naja naja. Next base: position 25,298,227 of record CM019150.1, read on the forward strand.
CCTATTTTCCTCAGGACAACCCTGTGAAGTGGGTTGGGCTGAGATAGAGTGACTGGGCTAAAGTTACCCAACCAGATCACTATCAAACATTTCCCTGACATCCGCAGAAGTATTTTTTCCCTTTCCCTTCTGTCCTTAATAATGTATTCTTTTTACATTACTATTCTCTGGCTTCTTTAATTTTGCTCCTGCTCTTTTTATCTTTGACCTTGATTAATTCAGCTGTTTATTTCCTTAAATTCTACATACAAAATGGAAGGTGGTATACAATTCAGGTGTTGAATTGGGAAGATGAATTTAAAAAGTATGTTTGTATTCCCTCCATTTTTTTTACAAAAAAGCATCATAGAAATATTTGCTTGATATATTTCTAGCTCATATTACAGTAGTAGGTAAGACACAGGAGGTACAGAAGCTGTACTGACTGCAGATTGTGATTAGAGTTGGGTCAAGCAATGATGGTTAAAGTGATTAAAAAAACAGTAATGCTGAGTGCTATTTTCTCCTTTTTGCTCATATTATCAACTGCCAGTATTCTGCCAATAGTCAATTGTTAGCTTATGGTTAATAGAAGTGTTCTGTTAATCTTCAGGTATTTCTTGCAAATAAGTTCTGTTCATGCTAAAACGATTTACAGTTCTTTAACGGATCATGCTTTTGGGGCTGCTTATTTCTTCTGTGAGATAGATTTTGGGAAGTTTTGCATTGCTCTCTGGTGTTAATGCATATTTTTATGTGGCTTAAAATTACAGAATTCAATCTTAAATCGATCACATTTCATTTAAGTGACAACTTTATTCAATGCCAAAATAATTTCCTAGAGATGAGTAATAGGCAACAATAATGGCTTGGAAATATAGTGTTCCTATGCAAACACTTGCAGATTAAATTTTGTCTTAATCCAATTAACTACTAGCAGCTGTCTATCTACATGTCTCTGTACTATAAGGTTGCTTTCCTAGTCTGGATGTCCTGTAGATGTCCTAGACCAGGACTGTCAAACTCCCGGCCTGTGGGTGGGATGCATCATCTGCTGGCCACGCCCAGGCCCAGTTTAGCAAAGGGTGGGAAAAGTCCTGATACATCAGGTGATGCTGCCATGATGACATGAGTTTGATACCACTGTCCTAGACTATTCACCCCTTTAAGTCATATTGAGTTAGGAATGAGTAACTGAACAGGGAATCAGAAATTGGTATAAGAACAGCCTGATAGGATAAATTGTTTTTACATCAGGAAAAAGTTCCAAATAACATTTTTCCTGGTACTGTGAAGCTTATTTATAAGATGCAACATTTAAATTTAATTTAGTATTTAATTGGTATTTTAGAATAGAGCATCAGATCTAATCATTTGAAGTCAAATCTCTGATGTAGTGGATTTTTTCAATGTCACAAAAGACAGCCTGGATATTGATAATATTTGCTTTCTTAATTGATAACTTTTGGTGAACAGTAGTATTATTAAATCTTAATTGGTTATTTTTGGTGTAACAGCAGTGTTACACAAAAACAGCTGTTGCTCAAGACAATGGTGTATAACCCGTCTATCTTGTATTCTGTGGGACACAATATCCAACAAAACTTTGCAGAAAGTTTAATAAACTTGAATGTTATTTTTTATTTTTATTTTTTTCAGCCTGCATTGACTACATAATAAATATTCAATACTGGATATCTGTGTTAACTGTTAACTATGAACAATTTAGAATTATTTATTGTTAGACTTAGATCTTTCCTTTGTGGTGAAAAATTAATAAAGAATTCATAAACAAGTGCATAACTGCCATAGAACAAATATACTTCACAGAAGATATTTCCCATATCTCTTGATTCTCAGTTTGCTTATAAGTTTCTTCCTGGAGGAAAGGCATATTCTCGTATTTGAATTACAGTGGCCGCTGAATGCAATTTTTTATAACTCATACATGAGAGTTGCTCTACAGATAAAAGTGTCCTTGGACTTGCAAAGCAAAGCTTATTCGTACTATAATAATACTTTTCTCAACAATCTTTACATAACTATTTCTTAAACTTCCTTTCTGTCCTATGTAGGAGATTTTTAGATGTTCTATTGCTGTGATTGTAGATGGAAAATGTAATAACATGCCATTGTTAGATCTTGTGTCACTGTTTAGACTGATTGAGGTAGTAATACTGTACATGTTTGAATGTGGTGCCTTCTTTAGCAATCCTTTCAATCTGAACTGATAGATTCTTTTATTAACCATTTGGGTCAGATAGCACAGGAGAACACTTTATTCTTGCTGTTAGATTGGTGTATAGAAACATCTCTGTCAAAATTTGACAATTTCATTTGTTTGTAATTGTCATAAGAAGACTGTAAACTTAATACTGGTAATACCTGCTGGCTAATTTATTGCTTTCTGGAGAGTTTGTGATACATTTAGTTAATCCTTTAGTTTATTTTTAAGTCTCTCTTCTTTTACTTCAACATTTTTTATCTTTGGCCATCATTTAATTTATTGATACACACGCACCACCACCATCACCATCCCTAAAATCTTTAACATCATCACTAAAAGCTTTAACAGCACTGCTAAAGTGATTTAGACCAGTGAAAAGGAATATGTTCCAAAGGCAATTAACCATGAAAAGTCAGGACTATCAACAAGATCTGTTGCTGGTTCAAATTCTTGTCCTTTTTATGTTATTACTTTTAACAGAAGGGGACATTCAGGAATAGGGTTATAATCCTAGACATATTTTTATGATTCCTTCTATCTGAGCCATAGTAATCTGATGGTTGTCTGGAATATAGGTTATTGATGTGGAACTGAACTTAATCTGATTACCTAGGTTGATAACATAGGATTGTTGGTTCCTTGTGACCTCTCAACAGCCTTTATTATTGTTTATTGTGATACTATTCTAAGAAAATTTTGCAGGTGATTTAGATGTGATAACCTAGTTCTATCTTGTGTCCAAAAGGTAGCATTGGAAGACTATGCTTCAGTGCTTGTTTATAACAAATTCCATCAATTTTAAAAACTTAAGATGTGTTGCACTACATTTTCCATTATTCATTTCCAGCATTGCTATTGGTCATGTGTATGTGGATTATGCATGTTATAATTTAACCTAGGGGTCCCCAAACCTGGGCCATGGTCCGGTACCAGGCCATAGCCTGTTCAGAACCGGGCCACACAAGTGACGGGTGAGTGCACGCAGCTCCATTTGTGTGAGTGGGAGGGGGCATCCACCACTTGTGTAAATGAAGTTGCATGCACAAGTGCAGGCACCACTGCTTGTGCAGAGCCATCCCTTCTCTCCCCCCCGCCCCGCCAGACCACAAAGCTGGAAAGGATGAAGACCCCTGGTTTAATGCATTTTGAGAGCTTCATGTTGGGGAAATCTGATATAATGTATTTTTCACCTATGTTACTAATAACAATATTCTCATCCAAAACTTTGAAGTGATGTACCATCACTATCTTAAGGCATTCTTTCTTTAACCTCAGGTGAACAGTGGAAGCCTGACAATGTTTCCTGGTTTCAATTTACTTAGATATTATCATTTAATCTCTGTAGAAAGAATATACATTTTTGCTTAAATAATCAGGTTTGCATCTTGGGACCATTGCTTGTTATTAAATTGCTCCTGGATGTATACATAGTGGTATTGCAAACAGTGCATTTGCATGGCTAGGGTTAGTATATTGGTTGTGTCTATACTCAACCTGATTGATTTGGCAATAGTTATTCATGTTTTGTCCACATAACTTTTTAAATTTGCATTCTTTACTAAGGTTACTTTAAAAAATATCTAGAAACTGGTTTGTTCAAAATTCAGTAGGTAAACATTACTGCCTATAGGTGAAAGTCATGCTTATAACTAGCATTGGCTACTACAGGTAACCTATGACCACAATTGAGTCTAAAATTTCTATTGCTAAGCAAGACAGTTGTTAAGTGACCTTTGCCTCATTTACAACCTTTTTGCCACAGTTGTTAAGTGAAGCCCTGCAGTTGTTAAGTTAGTAATATGGTTATTGAATGCCTCTGGTGTCCCCATTGACTTTGCTTGCAAGTCGAGGTCTACCTGTAATGTGTGTTTTTAGATTTAGTTTAAGGTTTTAATTGTGACATTTATAAAAATGTATATGATTCCTTGGAATGCAAAGGCCATTGGCCTGAGCTTAGATAAAGATTGGATTTTTCTGAACTCACTCAGTGCTTCAGAGTCTTGGAAAACAAAATGTCTTACTGCTTTCAGCACACTATCAAAGAGCTTCCATTTCCCAGTCAACTTATAGGCTACTTCAAAAAATACATTGGTTCTTGAAAGCACTCTAGTTAGGTTTTCCCTATTATTTGAGAAACCAAGTCAGTGAATATCTAGGATAACCTAAATTAATGGTCAATTGGATATTTTATGAAAATGAAAACAAAGAAAATTTTTAGTACTAATGCATTGTATCTGCATTTACATTGCAATTGGAAAAATAACAGAACTTCTATTGTGGTCGCCAAGTAGTACAGTTGTTAAACAAGTCATCATATGGCCAGCCCCAATTTTTTAACCATTTTTACTACAGTTAAGTGAATCAGTCTTCCCCAGTTGACTTTCCTTTTTGGAAGCTGGCTGGAAAAATCGCACATCACACTCTTGTGACCAGAAGACACTGCAACTGTTGTAAATGCAAACCAGTTGCCAAGTGTCTGAATTGCAATCACTGACCATGGGGTTGAATGATGGTTGTAACTTTGAGGAGGAGTCATAACTCAATTTTTCCAAGGATGTAACTTTGAACCACCATTAAATGAATGGTCATAAGTTTATAAACTTTTTAGTATCATTAACACTTGTAGATCTTCTTTGCTGTGTTAATTCTCTTTTGAATTGAGTGTTGATTCTCAATCTTTAGTATAGCATGAATAACTTATAGAGAACATTGATAAGTGTGATATGCTCATTAATCTCTATAGAAATAGTAATGTTCTGAAATTTTTAAACAATTTCACTATTTCTCTTGAATTTTTATTTTTCATTTTTTAAGAAGTTAATCTTTGGAGATTTAAAAAATGTTTTATATAATCTGCAGAACTTTTTGTTTATATTTAGTTCATATCAGTGATTCTTGTTATTCCTGTTATTCTTGTTATTAATATTTTGTTGCATGAAGTCAAACTTTGATATATTGCTATAGAAAAGATACTTTCAGAATCAACAAGATGTCTGCTTTTAAGCACTGACCTATTTGATTAAATCTAAATTTATACAGAACGCTTCCTTCTCCCCTGAGCTGCTCCAAGCATCCATAAGTGGGAGGTGCTCGGTCTCTCGTGAAGCAGGCTGGGCTAAAATCTTACTGGGACGCTCCTCCTCCTGGAACTCCACCCCAATGCCCCAGTTTTTGCTCAGCCTCGACAGCAGGTAGTTGGGTTTGGCCGAAGCAGAAAACTTTTTCTTCAATTCCTAGCCTTTAGCTTCTCTTGTTCCCGACGGACTTAAATAACATCAGGCCGTCGGGGATCGTTAGGCAGGGAGCCAGCGCTCTGAGGCGGCTGCCTCAAAGGCTTATCTTCCCGATCGCTCACCGGCTGGGAGCCATCAGAGGCTTATCTTCCAGATTGCTCGCAGGCTGGGAGTGATCGCAACAGCGTTACACCATCATTAGCTCTGGAGATCGTAGGCTCGCTCTCGAGCAGGGCGGTGGCCCCAAAGCCATCTGAGAGAAATAATACCAGCTTCCAATGCCCGGGCGCATCAGGATGTTGCCAAGATAATTGCGGCTGCCGAGTTTTCAGCAGACGCAACTTTCAATGCAGTGAAGTTTTCCTTTCGTGCCATAGCTTCCCAAGTCTGTGCCAGACGTCTATTGTGGCTCCGTCATTGGCAGGCAGATGCGAGGCACAAATGGAAGCTTGCCTCTGCACCTATATCCGGGAGAAACTATTTGGTAAGGCCCTTGATCCTCTCCTTATTGAGACAAAATCAAAAAAGAGGATTCTCCCCTCTCTGTTTAGGAGGTCGGATTCCCGACCTTCACAGCCATTTCGAAGAGGCCCCTCTCGTCCCTCTTACCCGGGACACTACTATTCCAGATTCCATAGGGCTCCAACACAGAGTCAGGGGCAACAGTCGGACTCTTCCGACTTCGCTGGCAGAAGCAGACGAGGGGGGCAGAACAGGAGGCAGTTCAGGGGAGCTAATGGCAGGAACTTCTGTCGTTCCAAATGATGAGTGGGATCTAGCGCCCATAGGGGGCCGCTTAAGGTTCTTTGCTGACCAGTGGGACTCCTCCATCTCCGATGCCTGGGTGAGGAATACCATCAGGTTTGGCTTGGCTCTTGAGTTCCTCTCCAACCCACAGCACTTCTTTATGAAATGTCCTCTCTCTAGAGATCCCATGAAGAGAGCTCTCATGCAATCTGCCATTTCCCATTTATTGGAGATTCGGGCCATTCAAACGGTACCCTTAGATCAACAGGGTCAGGGATTTTATTCCCATCTCTTCGTGGTCCTGAAGAGTTTGGGGGGCTGGAGGGCGATTCTAGATCTGAAACGTCTCAACCAGTTTCTGTTGTATCGTAACTTCAAGATGACCACACAATCGATTTTACTTGGCATCAGGGAGGGGGACGTACTTACATCTATTGACCTTACAGAGGCATATTTGCATATACCGATTCGGCCTTCCCATTACAAATTTCTTAGGTTTTGTTATAATAACATACACTACGAGTACGTCGCCCTTCCTTTCGGACTGGCATCTGCTCCCAGGACCTTTACAAAGGTCCTGGCAGCGCTGGCCACTTTCCTCAGGAGCAGACCCGTTAGGCTACATTGTTACTTGGATGACATTTTGATTTTGTCATCATCCATTCAGCAGTCCCTTAGGCAGATTCCCTTATCACCATTTCCACTCTTTGGAGTCATGGGTTTTCTATAAATTGGGACAAGAGTCACCTAAACCCTACAACTAGACTAATTCATCTAGGGGCAGTTCTTGATACCACACAGGGCATGGTTTTTCTCTCACCCGATAGGCAGGAAAGTATTAGGAAACTGGTACAGGAAATCAGTACCCTTAAAAGGGTTCCCCTTCTATCGCTATTGCAATTTACTGGGGAAGATGATTTCTTGTATGGCCATAGTTCCTTGGGCCCGCTTGCATGCCAGGGCCCTGCAGTGGTTCATGCTGCCATACCAGCGATCAGGGAGGGACATTTCCAGGGCCCGAGTTACGGTATCATCCACCGTGCTAAGATCCTTCCACTGGTGGACTGCTGCAACAATCAAAAGAGGTTGTCCTTTCAGGGATCCTCCAAGAGAGACCATCACGACAGACGCCAGCCTGTACGGATGAGGGGCTCATTATCTTTACCACACGGCTCAGGGACAATGGTCCATTCCAGAACGTGCACAGGACATAAATTGGTTGGAACTGAGGACCGTTCACCTCGCCCTGCGCAGTTTTGTTTCAACACTGCGCTCCTACCACGTGTTGGTGCTCACGGACAATATCACCATCAAGGCCCACTTGAACAAACAAGGGGGCACACACTCCAAACGCCTGATGCAAGAGGCAGAGAAATTGCTTCGGTGGGCCGAAAACAACTTCCTCTCCGTCAAAGCCGAGCACATATCGGGCATCACCAATGTACGAGCGGACTGGCTCAGCAGGGCCATGCTCGGCCAGGCAGAATGGCATCTGCACCCCTCATTGTTTCAGAAAGCAGTCCAGAAATTTGGCCTTCCTGTAATCGACCTATTTGCCTCTCCCCTCAACACGCAATTACCACGATTCATTTCCTGGTATCCGTCCCAAGGAGCGGAGGATGTCAACACTCTCCGCTGCCCTTGGCCCTCAGGTCTCCTATACGCCTTCCCTCCTCTTCCAGTGATTCCCAGGCTGATTCAACGGGTTCTGAAGAACGGGTGGAGATCTTAGTGGTGGCCCCCCATTGGCCCAGAAGGCCATGGTTTGCGGACCTGAGGAGCTTATCCATCCAAGAACCTTGGAGGATTACATCATCCATGATATCTCTCTCTCAGGGCCTCATCCTTCACCCAGACCCGCACTGGTTCAGTTAGCCGTTTGGAGGTTGAGCGGGAACGTCTGAGGTCAGAGGACATTTCCACCAGAGTGATTGATACTATACAAGCGGCTAGGCGACCATCAACTGCGCATATATAATGCCACTTGGAACATCTTCTGTAAATGGTGCACGAAATCAGGGGTTGTTCCCACCTCTCCGTCGGTAGCACAGCTGTTGGACTTTCTACAGGAGGGACTAGATAAAGGACTGTCCCCTAACACTTTACGCCGTCAAGTGGTGGCCCTGGCTTCAGTTATATCCTTTGGTGATTTTCGTTCAGTTTCTCAACACCCTCAGGTTCACAGTTTTCTGCGAGGTGCCACCAATTTACATCCACCAGTTGTCCACCGGTACCCAGCCTGGGACCTGAACAAAGTTCTGTTGGCACTTTCCAAGGCTCCCTTTGAACCCTTGCGAACCATCGGTCTACAATTCCTAACGTATAAGATAGTATTTTTGGTCGCGATTACCTCGGCGAGGAGAATATCAGAGTTGGCAGCCTTATCTATTCACAAGGACCTCTGTGTGTTCCATGCAGACAGGGTAGTCCTCAGGCCTGATCCTACGTTTGTACCTAAAGTCAATTCTGCCTTCCATAGGGCACAGGAACTGATCCTTCCCAATTTCTGTTCTAACCTGATTCATCGTCTGGAACGGCAGTGGCATCACCTTGATGTGCGCCGAGCATTGCGCATATACATACAACGCACGGCGTCCTTCCGGAAGACGGAGGCCCTTTTTGTTTCTTTTCTCCCTAGGTCCGAGGGTCACAAAGTGTCTTCTTCCACGATTGGCCGTTGGCTCAGGGCCTCAATAGCAAAATCTTATGAGGTTCAATCTATCCCTGTACCAGCGGGCATCACTGCCCACTCAACACGTAGTGCGGCAACATCGGCTGCTTGAGCCACTCAGGCTTCGATAGACGAGATCTGCAGGGCGGCCACCTGGTCTTCTCCTTCGCCCTTCATACGTAACTATAAGGTGGATGTGTTTGCCTCTGCTGAGGCTTCATTTGGCAGAAGAGTCTTACAGCAGGTACATAGGGACCGAGAGTAGATTTAGTGCCAGACAGCATCCCTCCCTGAGGACAACTCCAGCTTTGGTCTGCCCCACTTATGGATGCTCGGAGCAGCTCAGGGGAGAAAGGGCGTTGGTACTTACCTAATACGCCCATTCTCCATGAGCTGCGAAGAGCATCCAGCTCCACCCTTTTTCCATCGGGGGGGGCTTTGCTCCAGCCACACGTTTTTTTGTAGATAGGTGAAGTGTAGGCAGGTTTGCCACTTCGACTTCGCCAAAACTGGGGCGTTGGGGTGGAGTTCCATGAGGAGGAGCGTCCCAGTAAGATTTTAGCCCAGACTGCTTCACGAGAGACCGAGCACCTCCCACTTATGGATGCTCTTAGCAGCTCATGGAGAATGGGCGTATCAGGTAAGTACCAACGCCCTTTCTATGAATGGGACACAAAACACATCATTTCTGTTTTTTGGAATTACTCTAGAATATACATACCAAAACAATCTAAATTAAATCTCCAGTCAGTTTGGGAAACAACTGTTAGTCTGAAATTTTTCTTTTTTTCTGTTATAACAGGATTCAACTTATGTGTGACATTATCACACACACACAGAGGGAGGGAGGGAGGGGGAGGGAGAGGGAGAGAGAGAGACTTGCCCTGCTACTGTTGGTAGGAGTGCTGTTTTCTCTTTGGTGGTTCCTTGATTAAGGTATTATTTTCTGCTTGATTATTTGTCTGGTATTAATGTCTGCTTATCTGGCTGCAGGCTGTTGGAGAAGGTATGCTCTGTCTTTTTGTTTCCTCCTTAGCTTAGAATGCAGGGAAACTGAACATCTAGACCAGGCTAAATAAAAAACACTAGGAAATTCCTGGAAGCATGGCATTCAGACAAATCAGCCATCAATAGTCACATATAGATAAATCACATATATACACCATTCAAAAGAGACAGTAAAGAAGTTAAAAAGGAAACAAAAAGAGCAGGCTACATGCTTTCCAGCAGCCACCTAACCCAACTATAAGCAATGAATTGCATGCACAATCCTCTATAACCAGGGGTCTTCAAACTTGACAACTTTAAAACTTGTGGACTTCAACTCCCAGAATTCCCCAGTCAACGTGCTCTATATATAACATAGGTTGGTAAAGCTGGAATTCACACCCATCTTTTAAAAAGATATCTTTAATTGAGACTTCAAAGGGGTATTGAGATCTAAAAGCACATATAAAAATGTGGATGGTTCAGGCATGAATAGACTCATATTAGGAAAAAAGGCAGATAGTTATAACTGTGACCCTGGGAAGGAGATGTATAACAAAAAGACTGTTGTCTTTCTGATAAAATGAAAAGAGATAGTATGGGTGCAATAATTAACATTGGTTGTAGTACATTATGATAGAATCTACAAACAAGAGTAGTATCCTGTTTAAAGGAATGCAGAGTAAGGTCACACTCAATATTATTAGACACATTCCAATTGTCGAGGTCATAGGATATATATCATTTTCTTAAACTGTTCTGTGTGACAAAAATGTATATAATTTGTAGCCTTGGTTTGTTCAGGACTTTGGTGCTTTTGGTGAGGAACTCAGTGCTCACTAGAGTTGTATATGCCAATTTGTTTAATTTATTCCTAATTTCTTTTATTTAAATGGGCACTTTTCCCATGACAGCTTGGCGCAGTCAGCAGATTTGGAAAGAAGAGCATGGACATGATACCTTCACAAGTTCATGTTCATTACCTGTACTCTCCCTCTGATCCAAAATCGAGACATAACAGGGTTTTGGAGACTTAACTAAGTAGTAAAGACTTTGCAGAAGGGAATTTGAGAGAGTGGTGAATCATAAAGTACTGCGACTTCAGAATGAACAGTGGAATGAATGCTGGCTTACGTGAGCCTTAGTGAGCAGAAGGATGTGGAACTAGATCATTAATTTACCATTGTCTGTTTTAATAAATTTCTTACTGCTTGTGTGTGTACATTTGTTGCATAAACTCCTGAACTGTCTAGCAGACTGAGTATCCCTACTTCTCAGCCATCCTACATATGGTTCTCCTGTGAGCTGCTGCGAGCATCCAGTGATGGGAGGTGCTTCAGTCTGTCTTCATAGAAAGGCTGGGCTTAAATCTGAGGACACTCCTCCTCCTCCACGTGACTCCTCCATTGCGTCCCCAGTTTTAGCTCAGCCTTTCTAGTGATAGGTTGGGGTTTGTGTCTTCTCCTGGTCGGAGCAGTTGATTCTTCTCAATACTTGGTCAGGTCTAGTATTTTTTTTAAAAATTTAAGTTTCCTTCTCTTATCCCCTTAACCCAAAACTTTTGTTAAGAGTTGGGTTTTTTTTTCTTCCCCCTTGCAAGCGCGCGAGCTCAGCAAGGCTAAAAATACGGCAGGTTTGGATAAACAGGGACCCCCACCTCAGCCCTCAAGTTCCCCTGGGGTAGCGGATGATCTCATTTTCACTCAGCCTACTTCTGAGGCTGATGTCATTCCCGTACCACATATGTTCTCCAATCTGCTGTGAAAACAATGGGCCGCAGCAGCTGCATACCCCACCCCCACAGGACAGGACAAAAAATATTTCAACTTGACACCAGAGTTTTCTAAATTACTAAAGACCCCGGAAGTAGATGAACCCATAATCGCCCTCACTTCCACCTCAACCATTCCATTGGAAGCGGAAGAGGCCCTCGAGCCTGAGGAAAAAAGGGCGGAGTTAGCTCTCCGTAGGGCACATGTTTCAGGAGCCTGGGCCATTAAGGCTGCTACTTCTGCATCTTTCTTTACCCCATCATCCCTCATATGGCTCTGCCATCTCTGAGACATCATTCCTCCCTCTAATATCAGGGCCCACCAGGATGTGGCGAAGTTAATTGTGGCTGCAGAATTTTCGGCTGATGCCACGTTCCAGGCAGTTAAATTCTCTAGGGTGATTACATCCCAGATAGCGGCCAGAAGATTGTGGCTTAGGCACTGGCAGGCCGATGCCAAACAAAAATGGCGCCTGGCCTCAGCTCCAATCTCGGAGGGCGAGCTGTTTGGACCGGTGCTTGATCCCCTCTTGATAGAAACGCGGAATAAAAGGAAATTTCTCCCCTCTCTCTTTCGCTGCCCAGAGTCCAGGTCTCCTCTTCCGTTCCGCAGAGGCTCCTACTGGCACTTCTGCCAGGACCCCTACTACCCGAGGTCTCAACGGTCAATGGGATTCGGGCCACATCTCGACAGGCCAGATCCAGGAGACAGATTTAGACGAGGGCTCAACCCCAGGAGACAGTTTCGAGGGGCAGGCCCCAGACCTTTCCGCAAGTCTAAATGAAACCCTTCAGGAGATCCCCATAGGGGGTTGCTTGTTTGCTGATCAGTGGGACTCTTCCACCACTGACGCTTGGGTCAAGGACACCATAAGATTTGGCCTAGCCCTGGAGTTTCGTGCCACCCCCGATGAAAGGAGCGAAGGTCGGGGGCCAGTCGTAGCTCCAGGGGAAGCTGGTTCCACAAAGTGGGCGCCCCCACAGAGAAGGCCCTCCCCCTAGGGACCGCCAGTCAACATTGTCTAGCCGACGGTACCCCAAGGAGGCCCTGTCTGTGGGCGTGCACCGGGCGATTGGTATTCGATGCTGGCAGGAGATGTTCCCGCAAGTACCCCCTAAGCCATGGAGAGCTTTGTAGGTAAGCACCAACACCTTGAATCTCACACGGAGGGCAACCGGCAAGCAATGAAGCTCGCACAGGAGGGGTGTAATATGGGAATATCGGGACATTCCCATCACAACCCACGCAGCCGCATTCTGCACCAGCTGAAGCCTCCGCGTGGTCCTCAAGGGAAGCCCCATGTAGGGTGCATTGCAGTAGTCGATCCGGGACGTAACGAACGCATGAGTGACCGTGCGTAGTGCATCTCGGTCCAGGTAGGGACGCAACTGGTGCACCAGGCGAACCTGGGAGAATGCCCCCCTGGCCACGGCTCCCACCTGCTCCTCCAAACTGAGCCGTGAGTTCAGGAGGACACCCAAGTTGCGAGCCCTATCTACGGGGGGCAACACCTCTCCCCCCAAAACCAACGATGGAACACTCTGGATCAACCGAGATGCTGGTACGTACAGCCACTCGATCTTGGCAGGGTTGAGCTGGAGCCTGTTCCTCCCCATCCAGATCCGTACCACTTCCAGGCAATGGGACATCACGGGGAGGGCATCACTGAGTTGGTTTGAGGTGGAGATGTATAACTGGGTATCATCAGCATACTGATGATACCTCACCCCAAAACCACAGATGATCTCACCCAGCGGCTTCATATAAATGTTGAACAGGAGGGGAGAGAGGACTGACCCCTGAGGCACCCCGCAAGCAAGGGGCTGCGGGGCCGACCTCTGCCCTCCTGCCAACACTGATTGCGAGCACCCCGAGAGGTAGGAGAACCACCGAAGAACGGTGCCTCCCACCTCCAACCCCCCAAGGCGCTGCAACAGGATACCATGGTCGATGGTATCGAAAGCCACTGAGAGATCTAATAGGGCTAGGACAGAGGAATAACCCCTGTCCCAAGCCCTCCAGAGATCATCCATCAGCGCGACCAATGCCGTCTCTGTGCTGTATCTGGGCCTGAAACCCAATTGGCACGGATCTAGGTAATCTGCTTCCTCCAGGAACCTCGGAAGCTGGGAAGCCTCCACGCTCTCAACAACCTTCGCCATAAAGCGAAGGTTGGAGACTGGACGAAAGTTGTTCAAAACGGCTGGTCCAGGGTAGGCTTCTTGAGGAGGGGCCTCACCACTGCCTCTTTCAAGGCGGTTGGGAAGAACCACTCACTCAAGCGGTGACAAATGCCTGGAGCCAGCCTCATGTAACCTCCCGGGTGGCATACACCAGCCAGGAGGGACAGGGGTCCAATAAACATGAGGTGGAACTCAGCCTCCGCATGGTTCTGTCCACATCATCCAGGGTCACAGGATCAAACTCATCCCAGATCGTAACAGCCAGACCCGACGTTACTCCCTCTTCAGACTCTAGCCAGTTGGAGTCCAAGCCGGCCCAAATCTGAGCGATCTTGTCCTGCAGGTGATGGCTAAATACCATAACTTTGCCTATTCCCAAATATAGTTCCCACTGTTGAACACAGCTGCCTACCCAATTTCCAAGCTGTACCCATCGAGGGCTGAAAGTGACGCTTTTTTTTTTTAAGAAATAGTAGACTGTGGCTGTTATTAAGACATAAGAATTGAAAATTAGAGGGCTCCCTAGCAATCTGGATAAACAGAAATGCCTTGGGAAGGAAACAAAGAAGAAAAGAAGGATTGTCATTTAAGGAACAGGTCTTCATCACAAAGGCTCTTTCCACATCAGATACCCTATTCTTAACACACATATTTGCCCTGCTGCTGGAGGACTCTAGACTTACACCAAGAGAAAACAAAGTCTTCAACTTGTGTGCCATAATCTCCCTTCCATCTCCTCCATTACTAGCAGTGACTGATGAAGGCTGGAAGGCATTAGTGGGGACTAAAGGAGGAGAGAAAGGAGATGCTCTTAAGAGGATGAACCAAGGATGTTTCGTGTAGGCATTACATTCCAATTTTTGATGAGTTGCCTGGACCACTTGAATTACAACTCAAATTCATGCTGCAGGTGCCAGACCCAGGGGTTCCAGGAAGAACTATGTATAAAAATTTGTATGTCAGATATGTGCAATATGGCTGGTAACTTTCTGTCTATATGAATTGATTCTGGGAAGTTCCAACAGGAATTAGATGTTTTCCAGACATACTGCCCTACCTACGAGGGTGTTAAATGAATTACTGATCATGAATCCCGATCAGGTTAGACCAGTGGTGGCTGACATTTTTCAGCTCCCATGCCAATAATTGCGTGCACACTCGCGCGTGCTCGTATATCAGCACCCAGAAGGCAATGCGTGCTGTCCCCCCTTGTGTGCTGCACATTTTTGCGCATGCATGCGTGACTACCATCATGTGTCACGCGGATGCACATGCAATTCCCCCTTGTGCACCACACGTTTGCATATGCGCTTCGATCCTCTCTGCACATACATGCATGTATGTCTCACACATACCCCACCACCCCCTGCACATGCACACCAGATACCTGACAATTAGCTGTCAGGCGACGGCGCACACATGCGCAGTAGGCCTCTTCCAGGCAACCTCGCGTGCCAGGGGGAAATGGCTCTGCGTGCCACTTTTGGCAGGCGTGGCATAGGTTCACCAATACAGGGTTATACTATAAAGAGAAGCAGCTTGGCGGGCTCAGACTCTCACCATTGAAGCAGAGCTGACCCAAGCAAAGGATAATCTGACAGCACTGAAAGCTTTGTACCCAATAAAACCAGATTGGTAAAATTGCTGCTTCTTTCCAAAGATATGATGAGCATGCTGGACACTACTATTTGAGAGTTTTATTAAGTATTCCTAATTTAAGTGGATATTTTCCCACAACATCAGGTAAATTGTTTCCATTTATGAAATTATATATAAAAAGAAAAGGAGAAAAAGTCCACAAAGTGTCAATATCTCTTACGTTTATTAAACAAATATAGTTGCACGAATGACCATACATGCCCTATAATTATTCACCTAAATTACTCACTTGCTGGAACTTAAATACATAGGTTAGTATATCCAGTTATCTGCTAGCTATATATTTGTTTTGGTGTCAATGTATTTTTAAAGTTATTTTCTGCCCATAGTCACTTTGTTGAGATGATCAGCATATAAATTGAAGAAAATAACAAATGTGTGAGTAGCCCTTCAGTTATTATTTAAAAATCCAAATACAGGACTCATGAAATTGGATGAAAATATCTCATTTATTTAAAAATGTCTAGTTACGTGCTTCTGTCTCTAAGTGAAGGAATCTTATCTAGTAATGTTGATAGGACAATACATGCTTAGCTGCTGAGTGGTGCATCATGATTTATGGACTTAAAAGAGTAAACTTTGTTTCAGAACTACACTGACTCAATAGGTTTATTGCTCATAAAGCAAAAATCAGTTATAACGTGTAATTCTAGTGGATTATTTGCTGTTATATTAGTCTCAAGACAAAAGGAATGCCTCATGGAATGCCTTAGGAAATCCCCAATAGTTTTAAGTTATTTTTATAAGTGCAATATTTAACAGAAGCTGGGCAAACAACTATTGTATAATCTGAAAACTTTCTCTTTGGAAGGCTCTTTTGTGTCAAATAGAGGGAGAGTTTGATTTTGGAAAAGAAAAAATTGAATTTGGAAAAATATGGATCCTTATGAGCAAAAAAATTCTTGTGATAGCATTATTGAAGTTTGGTAATGTTCCTTTGAAATTTAAAAAGAACTGTTAATATATCTTCAAATCAAAATGTAAATCTTCAGGTGATTTACTTCATACCTCATTGCCCTTTTTCTTGATTAATCGCTTACAGGTAGTCCTCGACATAACCATAATAGAGCTCAGAATTGCAGTTGTAAGTCATTATGGTTGTAAGTTGATGTGCCCATGTGACCAGAAGTAATTTCCACCCTGTTTTGCAACAGTTGTCAAATGAACCCATTCATTTGAATGGGAGTTATTTTGGCAGGAACCAGCACAAAACATCACAAATTGTCCTGGGGCCATGGAATGCCATGACCATTCATAGAGCTGATCCACTTGACATGGAGACATATGGTCTCAGGAAAGTAACACAACCATTTATAATGGCTGGGGGGATGCTTTATGGGTCATAAGGCAGAAGTTGTAACAGCCGTAACTTCAAATGATTGTAAGAGAACCAGTCATTAAGCAAGGACTACCAATACTAAGATTTAGCCTAATTTAACGATAATCTATTTCCCATGCTTCAGACAAATTTAATAAATTTATAAGTCAGGCATTTTTCAAAAGTTTACTTTCCAATCTTTTGTTTCGGCTATAAACATTTGGAGTGATGAAAAGTCTGTGCTAGAACAAATTCTTAAAAGAATGTATTATGTACAGTTAGTGGCTTTTTGCTTTGGATCATGTTGACTAGGCCAATAGTATTTGGAATCTTTCAGGTAAAGACAGTTAAGGAATTTAAATTGCAAATTGAAAGAATCTAAACTATTTGGAGGGTTTTTTGGATTTAAGTGTGTTTTATATTGGAATTGAAATAATTCATATCTGCATGAACAAAGTACATTTCTTGTAGACTCACATTAATGTTACATCTATGACTCCTTAAGTCAGAAATCCATCCATATTCAGGGAGCTGACAGATTCGGCCTTCCACAAGTGGATTTGTTCACCACTCCACAACAATACCCAGCTGCCCAGGTACTTCACCAGGTTCGCCATGCCAGGGGCGGAGGGGATCAATGCCCTCCAGAGCCAGGGGCCACCAGGACTCTTGTACACCTTTCCGCATCTTCCTCTCATTCCTGCTGTGATCAGGAAGATGCTGGCAGAGAGACCAGAGATTTTACTCCTGGCTCCCCATTGGCCCAGACGTCCCTGGTTTGCAGATCTGGTGAACCTATCGGTGGCTTGACCTTGGAGGATTCCTCCCAACAAGATCTCCTCAGCCAGGGGGCCCAGGTCCATCCAGAGGTGGCTGTCTGGCGCTTGAGTGGGGAATCTTTGAACAGGGACAAATACTCTTCCAGAGTGATTGCCACGATCCAGGTCTCTAGGAGACCAACAACGAACCTTATATACAATGCTACTTGGAGGGCCTTTTGTCTGTGATGTACCACAACTAACCGGAAGGCCACCTCTGCATCGATAGGTGGGATTCTGGAGTTCCTCCAGGACAGGCTGGACAGAGGGCTCTTGCCAATACACTTCGTAGGCAGGTGGCGGCCTTGTTTTCAGTTTTGTCTTCAGGGACTTCAGATTCTCTTTCCCTAGTCACATGCTAGAAAAGAAGTGGCACACTCTTGACGTGCACAGAGCACTCTGTGTATGTGTGGCTACAACAGCGGCCTGGGCTAGAAGAAATCTGCCGGGCTGCCACTTGGTCATTGCCCTCCCCGTTTATCCAGCACTATCATCTGGACACCTTCGCTTCTGCTGAAGCTGTCTTTGGCAGGAGGGTGCTCCAGAGGGTGCATACGGGGCAGGGAGATCTGGACCATACTTAGGCCCTCCCATGGACATGCCAGCTTTGGTATGTCCCTGTCCTGGACTCGCAGCAGCATATCAGAGAAAGGGCGTTGGCTCACCTGATACGCCCATTCTTGTTAGCTGCTAGAGAGTCCAGCCCCATCCTAGTAATATCTGGTCTGGGCTTGGTAGGACTATTGGTTTTTTTACAGAGACACATCACGTTTGTCGAGTCCGCTTCGCCAAAAGTTGGGTAACCATGGCAACAGAGGCAGGTCTAAACAGCTTGGCAGACTCAGTCCTATGATGAAAAAGACAGAATTTTCCCTGTCCTGGACTCTCTAGCAGCTAACAAGAATGGGCATATCAGGTAAGCCAACTTTCTATGAAGTTCAAAAGCTTACTTCTAAAAAGAGGAAGAGAATAGGAATACATGAGCTTGGGAGGCACACTCCACTGTTTTAACTGAGCAAAAAATGGGGAAAGGTTTTTGGATCAAGTTGTATGAAGAAGTAAATGTCTTTTATTCAAAAGCTGTATTTAAATAAAAAGGTGTGCATACATAAAAATTAGTATGTATTTCTTTATATGTGTTAAAAGCAATAGCATTTATTTAAATTGATCCACATTTGTTAGTGATTGGCAAGTTTAAAAGCCGAATTAATTGCTATAAAAATAAGGAGAAAATTTTCTCTAATGAAGATCTAAGAAAGGATTTTAAAATACCTATGTGTGGTGAACAATTAGATCTCGCTTTTCCTTCTTTCTTCAACTACTTTGATTTTTAACTTTAAAAGTCGTTCAAAGAAATCTACTTATAAGATTGAGCAAGAATAAACATTTGGAAACCTGGTGTAGATTCAGGCAATCAACAAGTCTGATTTATATGTATAAATAATTACATGAATACAACCATGACAGATTAACTGCAAGATAAAAGTGCTAGAGTTACAGTTTTGCAATAGCACTTGATAAGTTCCATTTCATGCAAAGCTGTTCTTTGCAAACAAAATGGAACAGGGCAAATAAAGCTGAATGAAACTTCGCCTCTGGGAATTCAGTCTGTAATTTTAATACCAGAGAGACAAAAGCTGAGTTTTACGTAATTTATCATACCATATTTAAAATTGAACTGTAATGAATTTTTTTAACCATGTGGTTCTTGGGAATTTTTTACTAACATACCTACCTTTAAGTGTTAGAAGGTTAACCATAGATTATGGTGCAGTTCTATGCTAGAATGATTTGATTTCCTGTATATTTATATACTGGTTGAAGCTATATGATGCCACAACAGAAAAATGGAATCCATCAATGTGAGCTTCCTATTGTTAATGCTGCAGAAAGATGCATTGGACATTGAGAACAACTGAAAATCAGCAATAAAGCACTTTTAGCCCCATGTATCATGCCAGAAACATTACATAATTAAAGATAGTCATTGAAAATTAATGTAATTTCATATTTCTCAAGATTTCTATGTGATACAGTCATTCTGAAATGATATTTGTGTTCAGTTTGAAGGGATCATAATCACCAAAAGTTTTTCAGGAAGCAAAAATTTTGAAAAAAGTTGTTGTCCAGTCATATAATGCTATTCAGAGACAATTCGTTCCTGATTTCTACAGTGGGTTTATATAACTTATATGTCAACATTTTTTAAATAAAACATCAAATAAATTGTTTTCAAGAAATGTTTTCCTTCTTTCAGATAACGGGGGGAAAAGAAGTAAATATCTCCTGGCCTTTTGGATTTAATTTATCTTAGTTTATTATTTTATTGTTGACAGGTCACTGTTTTGCAGTTCAAACACTATTTATACTCCCCTAATCTAACCCCATCCAACTCCTGTTCCCATGGACCTCATTTGAGTATGCTCATTTAATGTCTCCTTTCATTGAGGACTGATCTTCCTGAAGTTGCTAGGATGCATGATCTGCTTGCACTCAGTCAAGCGCCAGGACAATGGTAAAAAGAATAAATTAACCACCTTAGCTAACTACCTCTTAGATACAATCTAGATTGAATATTCCATTGGTATCTAAGAACTCCTTGTTTGCTTGAGCAACAGATTGGAATGGATCTGAAAGATTTATGAATGGGTCATGCTATATTTGGAAAGTTCTAAGACATAACATGAGGCACTAATTATAAATATGTTCTTCCTGGTGCTATTTTGTGTATGAATTATAAACCAATGTTGGGGAGGTAGAGTTGGAGGATTGTTTGTCTTTTTTCAGAAGTTTCTGTAAAGTGTTAGGTACAATTAATGCTGTCTGTTTCAGTGTGTATTCTTGTTGGGATAGAAGAGAGAGAAATATGGTGTATATATACTGTGTTCCCATATCTTGGACTCAATGCATTTTGAGGGACATCTTCAGGGGATTATAAAGACAGAATTGTCATTGTTGCAATATATCTATCAAAGTTATAAGTACAGGAAAAACACATTAACCAATATGAAACAGTAAAGGCTATATATAAATTAACCAAATACCCAAGAAAAACAGAATGGGACTCTATGTTAAGACAGTATTTCTCCACTTTTGCAATCTAAATAAAATTAACTAAAACATCAAATAAATTATTTTCAAGAAATCAAATGTTTTTGAAGGTTTGTGATTTATACTTATTACTCTTATTTTTTATTCTTGCTAATATAATTAACTTTTTGGTGATGGTGATCCTTTAATACTGCTTTATGCATTTATACTTTTTTTTAGTTGGCAAATTTTGTCAAATTTTGTTGGTGTACCAGCCAACAAGTGCAGAAAATAGAAATATCACTTCCTTAGCAATAGCAGGGATTTTTTACAATGGCATAGTTGATTAAGCTGATGACCTTTTCACTCCCCACTGCAGAAAGCTACAAACAGTATACCTTATTCCCATCAATTATAGAACCTTTTGCTGAAAAGTCCCTACTTACCATGTTCCCTAAAAATTGCAACTGGTGCAGTTATAAACTGCCATTGTCCATCATTCAAAAATATGTTTTTAATTCTGTTCATATTTTAATCCATGAGGTGATGCAAGTCAGTTTGTATGCATTTTTTCATTTTTCTCAATTTTAACAATACTGATAAATTTTACCAAAATATACCTTCTTTTTCACCTATAATCACAAAGTATCTGGAAATAAGGGGGGGGGAGTTGCCATGTTTTCTCTCAGTTTGGAGGAGCAGGTGGGGGCCGTGGCCAGGGGAGCCTTTGCCCAGGTTCGGCTGGTTCGCCAGCTCCGCCCTTACCTGGATCAAGATGCCCTTTGCACGGTCACTCATGCACTTGTTACGTCCCGACTCGACTACTGCAACGCTCTCTATGTAGGACTGCCCTTGCATACCATCCAGAGGCTCCAGCTGGTGCAGAATGCGGCCGCGCGGGTTGTGATGGGAGTCTTCTGATACTCCCATGTTACGCCCCTCCTGCACGAACTGCATTGGTTGCCGGTTGCCCTCCGGGTGCGATTCAAGGTTTTGACATTAACATTCAAAGTCCTTCATGGCATGGGTCCGGGTACTTATGGAGCATCTCCTGCTGATATCAAATACCGGTCGCCCTGTGCAAGCACACAGGTTGGGACTCCTCGGGTTGCTATCTGCACGACAATGTCAGCTTGCGGTGACCCGGGGAAGAGCCTATTCTGCATCGGCCCCTGCCTTATGGAACCAGCTACCCGTTGAGCTCCGGCTGGCTCCCGATCTCTCCTCTTTCCGGTGCGATCTAAAAACCTGGTTGTTTTTACAGGCTGGGCTGGACTGATCTCCTGGGGGAGAGGGTGGGTTTTAAATTCGATTTTAATTTGGTTTTATAGTTGTATTTTGGCTTGTTTAGTTTAATTTCTTTTTAAATAATTTATTGTTCTGTGTTTTTATCTGTGAGCTGCCCCGAGTCCTTTGTGGAGAGTGGCGGCATACAAGTCAAAACAAACAAACAAAAAAATAAATAAAACACTTGGGATGAGGGAATGGCTTTGCTTGGTTATAAAATATTGGCTACATGATCCCACCTAGAAAGAGCATTGTAGCAAAAAACACCACAAAGTCCTTTAATCAAACTCTACTGCCTGTTTACACTCAATCTGTGGGGGGTATCATTTTGAAAAGCTTACAGAGGTGAGACTATGAATAGGCATGCACAAGTAGAGGTTTTTCGATGCCATTAATTGGAAAGGAAGAGATTATTTAATGATAACATGAAACAGCTTGACATTATATTATTATTGCTTTCAAATAAAATTTCTTATCAAACAGCTTGACTTTATATTATTATTGCCTACAAATAAAATTTCTGTCTTTGTAATTTTCATTTAAAATCTAAAATGTAAGGGGGATGTCAGATTTCTATATTAAACCATTTAAATATTGCTGTTTCCATGTCCAAACTACACACACAACAGTATAAAATATATGATTATTACTGTTTTGAAATGATATATATACACACTGCTCAAAAAAATAAAGGGTACACTTAAACAACACAATGTAACTCCAAGTCAATCACACTTCTGTGAAATCAAATTGTCCACTTAGGTAGCAACACTGATTAACAATCAATTCCACATGCTGTTGTGCAAATGGAAGAGACAACAGGTGGAAATTATAGGCAATTAGCAAGACATCCCAAATAAAAGTGTGGTTCTGCAGGTGGTGACCACGGACCACTTCTCAGTTCCTATGCTTTCTGGCTGATGGTTTGGTCACTTTTGAATGCTGGTGGTGCGTTCACTGTAGTGGTAGCATGAGACGGAGTCTACAACCCACACAAGTGGCTCAGGTAGTGCAGCTCATCCAGGATGGCACATCAGTGCAAGCTGTGGCAAGAAGGTTTGTTGTGTCTCAGCGTAGTGTCAGTTTGTATGCATTTTTTCATTTTTCTCAATTTTAAAAATACTGATAAATTTTACCAAAATATACCTTCTTTTTCACCTATAATCACAAAGTATCTGGAAATAAGGGGGGGAGTTGCCATGTTTTCTCTGAGGTAGACACAAACATATCAGGGTAATGACTCATTTTCTCCAATATGATTTGGAAATTAGTTTGTATTTTTTGACCAAATATATTAAGTGTACTTAGAGCAGATGCTGATTTTTTTGCAGCTATTGTCTCTGTTGGTTAGAGACACCAGCCTGTTTTTCTAAATAAGATAACTAGAATTATCTAATTTAGAAAAATGGTTATGTAATCTAGTTTCAGATTAAACCAAAGTCAAGCCAGAAAGAATAAGACTGCATAGGTCTGTGATGGCGAGCCTATGGCACGCATGCCGGAAGTGGCACACAGAGCCATGTCTGTGGGCACACGAGCTATTGCCCCAGTTCAGTTCCACTGTGCATGCATACAACCACTCCTGCCAGCCAGCTGATTTTCGGGTATCTACCGCACATGCATGGGGGGGCAAGAGGGGTCCTGCATGCATGCGCAGGGAGTGGGGGGTCGTGCACGGGGGTCACATGCATTGCATTATGGGTGCAGACACGCACGCACGCAGTTTGGCACACAACGACAAAAAGGTTAGCCATCACTGGCATAGATCATCTTCAAACCCATGAAAACATTCTAGCAGCTGCTAATTTGTGACTTGTTTGCAAGAGAGGTGTATTAACTAGTTTATGGGCAGAAAGTTTTGCAGGATGAAGTTCTGCTTGGGCATGGAACCAACAAATTTAGTATTGCAGCATTTTATTCATTAATTTAAATCTTAGATGCTATGGAATAACCATTTTACCTATCTTAATAATTCATCAGTGATTTTGTTGTTGCTGTTTGATAAAAGCTACTCCATGCTTCTCTTGGTTATACTTACTTTCTTAGTCAGTGTTATCTCTGGAGAAATGTAGATGTGAACATTTTTATTAGCATACTCCCCAGAGCAATTAAAGGCTTTTTTCTAGGTAAGATTCCCAATGGGACACTTCTAGAAAAGGGAAACCACAATTCATCAGCTTTAAGAATAACACACTTACTTAGCAATAGACAAAAATAATAAAACTGGCAATCTGTATAGTAAATTGAAGTTCATCCAGACAAAGTTGCAAAATAATGTTTCTCAATTCGTTATGAATGAAAATTAACATGAGAAAAAGTACAGAAAAATGATCCCATGTCACTTGACTATTTTGACAGGAATTTTCATACTTTTTGGAAAGATTAAACTTTCAGAATTTGCCCTGGCTATCATGCACAATTTTCCAAGTATCTTTGAGAAATATATATTTTATGGAAAAAAATGGCTGTTAAAATACATAAACAATATTATCCTCTCCCCACATTGATTTCATCTGCTCCTTTCATTCTGCATATAAATCAGGATCCATTCTTCAGTAGTAAAAAAACACTATTTATTTATTTATTTATTTATTCGACTTGTATGCCGCCCCCTCTCCAAAAGGACTCGGGGTGGCTCACAGATAAAAACAGCACAATAAATTAGATTAACTAAAGTAGGATTAAATTGCAACAAGCCAAATTAAGCTAAAAAACCCGTAATAAATAAAACACCCATTCCCCAAGGAGTCAGCACAGCCCAGCCTGTTCAAACAACCAGGTTTTTAGGTCGCGACGGAAGGTGAGGAGGTCAGGGGCCAGGCAGGGCCCCAGAGGTAGTTGGTTCCAGAGAGTGGGAGCTGCTACAGAGTAGGCCCTTCCCCGGGATACCAGCAACCGACACTGAGTCGCTGACGGCACCCCAAGAAGTCCCTGCCTGTGCATTCATACAGGGCGGTTGGTATTCGATGCCGGCAGTAGACGCTCCCGTAAATAACCCAGACCCATGTCTCGTAGGACTTTGAATGTTAATACTAGGACCTTGAAACTTGTGGTTCATGTTACTGGAATTTAAAAATGGCATTTTAGTTCAATATTTGTGCAATATAAAAGTTTGTGCAATTTTTTATGGCATTAGGGTAAAAGCCATGGGGGTAAGGGACTTGTTTTGAGCTCCAATTGTTCCTTGTAGCATACAAAGTTCCTCCACTTAGACTGTTCTGGGACTGTTCTTTTTCTCTAACCGAACGTAACCTGGACATTGGGGGCAAAGTTGGAGGTATTAAAGGGATTCTTCTTACTTATGTGACTGTGTTGCCTTTGTGCCGTGCCCCAGATCATCACAATAATTAAGATATTCAAAACCAAGGAAGCTTTCTTTGTGCATGTTCATTCTTTACAGAAGTGTGGTAGAAGTGTTTGCCTTTTTCCCATAAGCTCTTCCTCCAATTTGCCATGCTAGCATTCAAAGCAGTAACATTTAGTTTTTCTCTCCAACTATAATCATAATTGTATAAACAAGAACTTCACTCAACTTTGTGTGCAAGAAATTCCCATTTCTTAAATGACTTCTAGGTAAAATGCTTTGAAGCTGAGAAGAGTTGTATAAGCTGTTTATGATAGTGGATGTTTGCCTTTTAAGAATAAATAATCCATTAACTATGCATATAGATTTGAGATGCCCCAATACCTGTTTGAATAGTGGTAATCCAGTGGAGATGGTATTTTGCCTATTACCAGATGAGCATCCAGGCAGATTAGGATGATTTGGCCAAATAACTTAAGTATGCATTGGTTTATGGCTGAAGGTTTATATCTGTAAGAATGAGTATGCTTAATGTTAGAAGTACTTCCAACTGACCTAGAATCATTTTTGTGCTGTCTAGACAGTTTATGGAACCAGTTCTAATTATGATTGTTAAAACAAGAACTATCTGTATTGATGTATCATTTCAATGACTATTTGAACTTTGCTACCTTATTCTTACTTTCCTGCACTCTGCCAATGTGGGGTTTTTTTGGGGGGGGGGGATTTGCAATTTTCTGTTGCTAGCAGGGAACCCCAAAACAATATAAAATTGCAAATACCACCTAAAATCACATTCTGTTCATAATGTGAATATGAATAAACTAGTTCATGCTATAAATATGGTTATCTTGCCCACATTCCATGAACAAGAAAATGTGACTTGGATAAAAATGAAGTTGAAGTAGTTTTGTCAGTGTAATAAAATTATCATTATTCAAGTCATAGTTGAATACTAAACCATTAAAAAGGATATGAACATAATACCTGCAAGAAGAAAAGTCCAAAGCCAGTAACATATAGAATGTTAGCAGAAATAATCATTTTTGTAGAAATATTTATTGTATACAGTTTTTTCTTCTGTATGTCACACTTTTAATGCATCAAATAAAAATGTGAAGTGCTACCTAAATCTGAACTGGCAATTACATATAAAAAGGATGAAAACCTACCTCAGCAAAGGCCTGCCACCTTCTCGACCCAAAGCTCTATTTTTCAGTGTTTTCCAAGCTCATTGGCTTGCTGCCAAAGTTTACATTACTAGTGTATGGTCCTCCCTTCGCAGCCTCCCTGTGGTTGCTGAATCAGAGAATATAATTCTAATGGCAACCTCTAAAGTTACAGAAACAGTGAAGCCCTTTAGAAGAGCACTAGGAAAACCCTTGTTTAAATTCCATGTAAATGAGCCCCTCAACATTCTTATTCCCCCCAAAAAAAGTTAATTACATGGTGTCTGACTTTAAGCCTATCTGTAGAGTGTGTCTTTCTTTAGAAATCTTTTGATTATATTTCTGCAATATATCATAACAAAGTTTAATATTTCAGGCTTTTAAAAGAAAAGAGCTATCTAAGAGCTGTGGCGTGCTCCGACTCCCATGCCTCTGCCCACTGCCCCGGGGATACGGGACTTGGAGGCCCTGGGCTCAGGTTGGTGTATTTTAATGCCAGGTCCGTGGTTAATAAGGCTCCCCTCCTTGGTGAATTGATCAGGGAGGAGGCCGCGGACCTGGCCTGTATCACTGAGACCTGGTTGGGGCCGGAGGGTGGAGTGCCTCTGGTCGATCTGTGCCCCCCAGGTTTTCAGATTTTGCACCGGCTGCGAGCTCAGGGGAGGGGTGGGGGGTCGCTGTTGTTATTTGGGAGACCCTGATTCCAAGGGAGGTCACCGTTCCGCAGATAGGCTGGTGTGAAGCCCTCCTCTTGAGGTTTGGGCCTGGTGGTCAGTTGGGCCTGTTGCTTATATACCTATCCCCCAACTATGTGGCAACGGCCCTGCCTGGGCTGCTCGATACCCTCTCGGGAGTGGCGGTGGAGTTCCCAAGCCTTTTGGTTTTGGGTGACTTCAACCTACCCTCCCTGGGGGAGACGTCGGGATTGGCCCAGGAGTTCGTGGCTTCCATGGCAGCTATGGACCTGACCCAAATAATACAGGCCCCCACACATGAGGGGGGCAACACGCTCGACCTTGTTTTTGTCTCGGAAAGTTGGCGTAGTGATCTGGGGTTGGGCACCGTGAATGTCCAACCCATAGCATGTTCAGATCACTATCTCCTGCGGCTGGTCTTCCAACAAGTGGCCCCACATCATTGGTATGAGGAGCCACTGAGCTGGTTCCGCCCCAGACGTCTGATGGACCCTGAAAGGTTCCAGATGGAACTGGGGTTTTTGCCCGCCTCCCTTATCCACAGCTCGGCCGAGGTACTGGCGGCCACTTGGCAACAGGCTGCCACTGAGGCCCTTGACCGAGTTGTCCCCTTGCGTCCCCTCATTTGCCGCAGATCCCAGATGGCTCCTTGGTTCACGGAGGAGCTTAGGGAGATGAAGCAGCGTAGGAGGGGGTTAGAGAGTGGGTGGAGATCGACCCACTCCGAATCCGACCGAGCCCAGCTAAGAGCCTATATTAGGACTTACCTAGTAGCTTTGGGGGCGGCGAAGAGATCATACCTCTCCGCTCTCATAGCGTCCGCAGACGACCGCCCAGCTGCCCTGTTTAGGGTCACCCGCTCCCTCTTACATCGGGAGACGGGGTTGGATCCTATGCAGGGTAGAGCTGAGGAATTTGGTCAGTATCTGCTGGATAAGATCGCTCGTATTCGGGAGGGGTTAGACTCTAACTTGCAGTGGTCTGAGGAGGGAAGGACAAGAAGTCTGGCCGATATCATCTGGGCTGAGTTTGATCCTATTTCCGAGGATGAAGTGGACAGGATTATGCGACGCTTGAGTTCCACCACATGTTTATTGGACCCGTGCCCTTCCTGGATAGTGTATGCCGCCAGGAGGTCACGTGCGGCTGGCTCCGGGCAGTTGTCAACGCTTCATTAAAGGAGGGCTCTTTCCCCGCCGCCTTGAAAGAGGCGGTGGTGAGACTCCTCCTGAAGAAGCCTGCCCTGGACCCTGCCGTATTAAACAACTTTGTCCGTCTCCAACCTTCGTTTTTAGTGAAGGTTGTTGAGAGTGTGGTGGCTCAACAGTTTCCGCTTTTCCTGGATGAAGCAGACTATCTAGATCCCTATCAATCGGGCTTCCGGCCCGGGTTCAGTACAGAGACGGCATTGGTCGCACTGGTGGATGATCTCTGGAGGGCGCGTGACAGAGGTTTTTCCTCTGTCCTGGTCCTATTAGATCTCTCGGCGGCCTTCGATACCATCGACCATGGTATCTTATTGCGGCGCCTTGAGGGGTTGGGAGTGGGAGGCACTGTTCTGCAGTGGTTCTCCTCCTACCTCTCAGGGCGTTCGCAATCGGTGTTGGCAGGGGGGCAGAGGTCGGCCCCAAGGGCTCTCACATGTGGGGTCCCACAGGGATCGGTCCTCTCGCCCCTCCTGTTCAACATCTATATGAAGCCGCTGGGCGAGATCATCCGAGGTTTTGGGGTGAGGTATCATCAGTATGCTGATGATACCCAGTTATACATCTCCACCCCAAACCAAATCAGTGATGCCCTCTCTGTGATGTCCCGTTGTTTGGATGCTGCGGATCTGGATGGGCAGGAACAGACTACAGCTCAATCCGCCAAGACTGAGTGGCTGTGCGTACAGGCATCTCGCTCCAGTGAGTATATTCCACCTTTGGCCATAGGGGAGAGGTGTTACCCCTGTGGATAGGGCGGAACCTGGGGTTCTCCTGGACTCATGGCTCAGTTTGGAGGAGCAGGTGGGGCCATGGCCAGGGGGCCTTTGCCCAGGTTTGGCTGGTTAGCCAGCTCGCCCTTACCTGGATCAAGATGCCCTCGCGGTCACTCATGCACTTGTCCCGACTCGACTACTGCAACGCTCTCTATGTAGGACTGCCCTTGCATACCATCCGGAGGCTCCAGCTGGTGCAGAATGCGGCCGCGCGGGTTGTGATGGGAGTCTCCCGATACTCCCATGTTACACCCCTCCTGCACGAGCTGCATTGGTTGCCGGTTGCCCTCCGGGTGCGATTCAAGGTTTTGACATTAACATTCAAAGTCCTTCATGGCATGGGTCCGGGGTACTTGCGGGAGCGTCTCCTGCTGATATCAAATACCGGTCGCCCTGTGCAAGCACACAGGTTGGGACTCCTTGGGTTGCTATCCGCACAACAATGTCAGCTTGCGGTGACCCGGGGAAGAGCCTATTCTGCATCGGCCCCCGCCTCATGGAACCAGCTACCCGTTGAGCTCCGGCTGGCTCCCGATCTCTCCTCTTTCGGTGCGATCTAAAAACCTGGTTGTTTTTACAGGCTGGGCTAGACTGATCTCCTGGGGGAGAGGGTGGGTTTTAAATTTGATTTTAATTTGGTTTTATAGTTGTATTTTGGCTTGTTTAGTTTAATTTCTTTTTAAATAATTTATTGTTCTGTGTTTTTATCTGTGAGCTGCCCCGAGTCCTTTTTGGAGAGTGGCAGCATACAAGTCAAAACAAACAAACCAAAAAATAGAACACTTGGGATGAGGGAATGGCTTTGCTTGGTTATAAAATATTGGCTACATGATCCCACCTAGAAAGAGCATTGTAGCAAAAAACACCACAAAGTCCTTTAATCAAACTCTACTGCCTGTTTACACTCAATCTGTGGGGGGTATCATTTTGAAAAGCTTACAGAGGTGAGACTATGAATAGGCATGCACAAGTAGAGGTTTTTCGATGCCATTAATTGGAAAGGAAGAGATTATTTAATGATAACATGAAACAGCTTGACATTATATTATTATTGCTTACAAATAAAATTTCTTATCAAATAGCTTGACTTTATATTATTATTGCTTACAAATAAAATTTCTGTCTTTGTAATTTTCATTTAAAATCTAAAATGTAAGGGGAATGTCAGATTTCTATATTAAACCATTTAAATATTGCTGTTTCCATGTCCAAACTACACACACAACAGTATAAAATATATTGGACTTCCTGTTTTGAGCCTCTTCGTGAACGGACCAAAATCTGTGACTGTGCGCAGTTTTGATCCGTGCTCACCGCTGGAGACCCCGAGCCGGCTGGCTTTGGGGTTGAAACCACCCCGTAGAGGTGGTGAAGGTTGGGGAGCTGCCAGCAGGGTTTAGGAGAGCCGCATCTCTTCTCCCCAGCTGGTTTTTTTTTCCCTTTCCCGAAGGCAGCAGAAGTGGCTGGTCAGAAATGGCCACCTCAAAGAAGAACTCGAACAGAAAAGAATGTGCAGGAGGAAGCTTGAAGGAGAAAGTGTGATATACCGGGCTTGCAATTGAAAACAACTAATAAAGGTACCGAATTTAAACAGCTAAAAACAATGCTATCTCTAAAAGACTTTTACAGCTGCGAATGAAAGGGTTAAGAGGGGAAAATTGGTCTCTTTTTTTTTCCTCAAATACTGATCGCTTCAACTGGCTTGGAATATGAAGAAAGGATTTACAAGAATTGGACATTGATTCACTTGGATATTAATAGGCTGCTTTCAGCTGAAAATAAAGTACCATGTGATAAAGACTTTTGAATAACTTTAAAGAATTCTTTTTAAAAAGAGTCAAAGATAGAAAACAGAGGGGGAAAGAGCTTAAATAGGGTGGAGTCTGGAAACAAAGGATACCACCTGGAGTTAAATTGTATTGAGAGTGGATTCACAATAAGACGTGAAAAGAGTACATAGTAAAGGAAGCTCTGCAAGCCAAGCCCCGGAAAACTGAAAGTGAAAAAGAAAATAAGAAACAGCTGTGGATTATCGGAGAACTGGCTAGAGGATCTTAGCGAAGGATTAAAGTCATCTGGGGGTTGCTTTAAAAGGGAAAAAATCTTTCAGAATGTCATCACTTTTTGAAGAACTAAAAACACTTATTTAAAGACATTAAAGAAGAGGTAAAAATGATAGAAATGGAGATCCTGAAATATAGAAAATTACAGGAAGCATCAGATGAACAAGAAGGGCGGGACAAAGAAGAAGAAGCCATCTTCAATGATCAAATGACTCTAAAATGGGTTAAGAAAAAGAGGAAGAAAAAGGGGAAAAGAGGAAAGAGAGTTAAAAATCTAAGATTGGAGGCAACAATAAAAAAAGTATAAAATGGGAAATAGTTATAATACTGCAAGGAGCCATAAGGTAGGATTTCAGAAGGGGAAATTGGACATAAAAGGGGGGAAAATGGGAAGGGAGAAGAAGAGGGGGGAGTTGACAAGAAGAGAAAGTGGTAAAAAATTGAACCAAGATGAGCAACAACAAGAAAAATACATAAAAATTAAAATCCAACAGTTAGACAATGGTTAATTTAAGTTACTGAGAGGATTCTGCAAGGGTACGTGAGATAAATAGCCTTGGTGGCTCAGGCTGTAAATGCCTGCTCTTAGGCTCTCAGGCTGTAAATGCCTGCTCTTAAGATCCAGCTGTCTACAACTACTGTAGGCTCGAATCCCACCAGGCTCAAGGTTGACTCAGCCTTCCATCCTCTCGGGGTAGGTAAATTGAGGACCCAAGATTGTTGGGGGCAATTAGCTGACCTTGTAAAAATGCCGCTTAGTAATAAGCAGGCATATACAATGGAATGAAGGCTATTGCTGAGCACACTGGGTTGTATCCCAAAAATTGTAAGCCGCCCTGAGTCTTCGGAGAAGGGCGGCATATAAATGTAATTAAAACATATATATATATATGGTTAAGTTAGAAAGAAGTTAGTATAGTTTTTTTTTCTTTTCTGTTAATAAGTAAAGGAGGTAAAGAAGGAAAGACAATAAAGCCTCTAACAATTTAAAGAGAAAGTATGGAAATTATAAGAAGTATGGAACGTTTTAATACTGTTTTTCTTCTTGATGATGAAATATAGTGATATGGATATTAAATGGTAATAAAACGGAAATATCTTAAATAGAAATGAATGAAGGAGATAAATATTAACAATGGCTGAATTGAACTTCAAGAGAAATAATTACTTTAATTATTATTGTTATATGTATGCATAATCTTCTTTATCTTTTTCTCTTGTAAAGAATCTAATGGATATTTGTAGGAATGTACCAAGCAGAATCTGATTAATAATGGCTAGATGATATAAAATAGAGGGTAACAGAGGTAATAATGGTAAAGGTGAAATATAAAAGTTAAACAATAATTGGTTAGAAGAGATAGAGGTCTTATCCTTCAGGGTAGTAATTACAGGGTAAAATATGTTTTATAAGATAATATAAAATTCTAAACAAGGTAGACAAAAGTGTAATAATATTGATTGGCAAGATATTGAAAATTGGAAAAAGAAATGTAATTAATGAAATGATGGAATGATGAAATAACTGAAGCAAGACTATAGAAGCTAGAGAAAGGGGGGAAATTATGGAATATAGTGGAATTTGCTATGATAAATCGAATAGAATATACAAAATGAGTGTATAATTGAAATTATAGTCGCATGGAGAAGGGAGGGTCCGGTAACACACTGTTCTCAAAAAAAAAAGAATTTTTGTTTTTGTTTTTATATTTGTCTGTATGCATTTGTTTGCCAGGAATGGTTCTGGGATGATAATACGAAGTGTTATAAGTTAAATTAATCTAAAAATATGGAATATTTTGTATGTGAGAATATATAAAAATAATTAATAGATGAGAATGGAAAAGATGTACAAGGAGCTTTAACCTACCGGCATACCATATGTTTTTTCTGTGTATGTTTGTCTAAAATAATAAAACTTTTTTCAAAAAAAAACCAGTATAAAATATGTGATTATTACTGTTTTGAAATGATATATATACACACTGCTCAAAAAAATAAAGGGTACACTTAAACAACACAATGTAACTCCAAGTCAATCACACTTCTGTGAAATCAAACTGTCCACTTAGGTAGCAACACTGATTAACAATCAATTCCACATGCTGTTGTGCAAATGGAAGAGACAACAGGTGGAAATTATAGGCAATTAGCAAGACATCCCCAATAAAGGTGTGGTTCTGCAGGTGGTGACCACGGACCACTTCTCAGTTCCTATGCTTTCTGGCTGATGGTTTAGTCACTTTTGATGCTGGCGGTGCGTTCACTGTAGTGGTAGCATGAGACGGAGTCTACAACCCACACAAGTGGCTCAGGTAGTGCAGCTCATCCAGGATGGCACATCAGTGCAAGCTGTGGCAAGAAGGTTTGTTGTGTCTCAGCGTAGTGTCAGTTTGTATGCATTTTTTCATTTTTCTCAATTTTAAAAATACTGATAAATTTTACCAAAATATACCTTCTTTTTCACCTATAATCACAAAGTATCTGGAAATAAGGGGGGGAGTTGCCATGTTTTCTCTGAGGTAGACACAAACATATCAGGGTAATGACTCATTTTCTCCAATATGATTTGGAAATTAGTTTGTATTTTTTGACCAAATATATTAAGTGTACTTAGAGCAGATGCTGATTTTTTTTTTTGCAGCTATTGTCTCTGTTGGTTAGAGACACCAACCAGCCTGTTTTTCTAAATAAGTTAACTAGAATTATCTAATTTAGAAAAATGGTTATGTAATCTAGTTTCAGATTAAACCAAAGTCAAGCCAGAAAGAAGAAGACTGCATAGGTCTGTGATGGCGAGCCTATGGCACGCATGCCGGAAGTGGCACACAGAGCCATGTCTGTGGGCACACGAGCTATCGCCCCAGTTCAGTTCCACTGTGCATGCATACAACCACTCCTGCCAGCCAGCTGATTTTCGGGTATCTACCGCACATGCATGGGGGGGCGAGAGGGGTCCTGCATGCATGCGCAGGGAGTGGGGGGGTTCGCGCAGGGGGGGTCACATGCATTGCATTATGGGTGCAGACACGCACGCACACAGTTTGGCACGCAACGACAAAAAGGTTAGCCATCACTGGCATAGATCATCTTCAAACCCATGAAAACATTCTAGCAGCTGCTAATTTGTGACTTGTTTGCAAGAGAGATGTATTAACTAGTTTATGGGCAGAAAGTTTTGCAGGATGAAGTTCTGCTTGGGAATGGAACCAACAAATTTAGTATTGCAGCATTTTATTCATTAATTTAAATCTTAGATGCTATGGAATAACCGTTTTACCTATCTTAATAATTCATCAGTGATTTTATTGTTGCTGTTTGATAAAAGCTACTCCATACTTCTCTTGGTTATACTTACTTTCTTAGTCAGTGTTATCTCTGGAGAAATGTAGATGTGAACATTTTTACTAGCATACTCCCCAGAGCAATTAAAGGCTTCTTTCTAGGTAAGATTCCCAATGGGACACTTCTAGAAAAGAGAAACCACAATTCATCAGCTTTAAGAATAACACACTTACTTAGCAATAGACAAAAATAATAAAACTGGCAATTTGTATAGTAAATTGAAGTTCATCCAGACGAAGTTGCAAAATAATGTTTCTCAATTTGTTATGAATGAAAATTAACATGAGAAAAAGTACAGAAAAATGATCCCATGTCACTTGACTATTTTGACAGGAATTTTCATACTTTTTGGAAAGATTAAACTTTCAGAATTTGCCCTGGCTATCATGCACAATTTTCCAAGTATCTTTGAGAAATATATATTTTATGGAAAAAATGGCTGTTAAAATACATAAACAATATTATCCTCTCCCCCACATTGATTTCTTCTGCTCCTTTCATTCTGCATATAAATCAGGATCCATTCTTCAGTAGTAAAAAAACACTATTTATTTATTTATTTATTTATTCGACTTGTATGCCGCCCCCTCTCCAAAAGGACTCGGGGTGGCTCACAGATAAAAACAGCACAATAAATTAGATTAACTAAAGTAGGATTAAATTGCAACAAGCCAAATTAAGCTAAAAAACCCGTAATAAATAAAACACCCATTCCCCAAGGAGTCAGCACAGCCCAGCCTGTTCAAACAACCAGGTTTTTAGGTCGCGACGGAAGGTGAGGAGGTCAGGGGCCAGGCAGGGCCCCAGAGGTAGTTGGTTCCAGAGAGTGGGAGCTGCTACAGAGTAGGCCCTTCCCCGGGATACCAGCAACCGACACTGAGTCGCTGACGGCACCCCAAGAAGTCCCTGCCTGTGCATTCATACAGGGCGGTTGGTATTCGATGCCGGCAGTAGACGCTCCCGTAAATAACCCAGACCCATGTCTCGTAGGACTTTGAATGTTAATACTAGGACCTTGAAACTTGTGGTTCATGTTACTGGAATTTAAAAATGGCATTTTAGTTCAATATTTGTGCAATATAAAAGTTTGTGCAATTTTTTATGGCATTAGGGTAAAAGCCATGGGGGTAAGGGACTTGTTTTGAGCTCCAATTGTTCCTTGTAGCATACAAAGTTCCTCCACTTAGACTGTTCTGGGACTGTTCTTTTTCTCTAACCGAACGTAACCTGGACATTGGGGGCAAAGTTGGAGGTATTAAAGGGATTCTTCTTACTTATGTGACTGTGTTGCCTTTGTGCCGCGCCCCAGATCATCACAATAATTAAGATATTCAAAACCAAGGAAGCTTTCTTTGTGCATGTTCATTCTTTACAGAAGTGTGGTAGAAGTTAGTGTTTGCCTTTTTCCCATAAGCTCTTCCTCCAATTTGCCATGCTAGCGTTCAAAGCAGTAACATTTAGTTTTTAGTTTTCCATTTCTTAAATGATTTCTAGGTAAAATGCTTTTGAAGCTGAGAAGAGTTGTATAAGCTGTTTATGATAGTGGATGTTTGCCTTTTAAGAATAAATAATCCATTAACTATGCATATAGATTTGAGATGCCGCAATACCTGTTTGAATAGTGGTAATCCAGTGGAGATGGTATTTTGCCTATTACCAGATGAGCATCCAGGCAGATTAGGATGATTTGGCCAAATAACTTAAGTATGCATTGGTTTATGGCTGAAGGTTTATATCTGTAAGAATGAGTATGCTTAATGTTAGAAGTACTTCCAACTGACCTAGAATCATTTTTGTGCTGTCCAGACAGTTTATAGTTAATTGGGAATTGGGATAGTTAGTTGGGAATTGGGAGCTGTCCCCTTAAGGGAATGCATCATGGTAAATGTAGGTAAGGTATCCTGGGAAATGTAGTCAATGTCATGTGGTCACATCTGTAATCCTGATTGGTCACTGAATTAACCTTTTGTTGGTTGGGGGGAGGTTTCTTCACTCTTGCCTGAACCCCAGCAGAATGCTGGCACCTCATCCTCTTGCTCCATCATTACGAGAATGAAAAAAGAACTATCCTTTTACACCATAAAGTCAGCTATGCAGAGAATTGGACATTGAGATGAATCTCGGCATAACCGTGAGCTATATTTGTGGATGCCTGATGAACCAATAAAGAGACTTTGTATGGATGCCTTTGTGGAGTTTAATCTGTCTGCCTTATAATCAGCTAGTGATTGTAAAGGCCAGAACAATTTTAAATATTGAAAATTATATATTATTGGATCTAACAGATAGTTACATAGAAGGCCATGTTAGTACCTATTCAGATATTTTTGTTTATCGGAAACAGACAGGCTGCCCTCCAGTCTGAAAGGCCAGGTGAAGATTTATGACATTTGCTGAAATCTTGCACATTTCATTTGGTGATACCTTGGAGACAATAGCTCACAAATGTTTTTGAGAATTGATTGCATTCTGCTGTTCTTAAAAAATGAATAACAAAATCAAAGGATTTTTAAAAAATTAATGAGCATCACAAAGGGAGACTAATCTTGTGGGGGGATTGTCTTTGATAAAGCTCAGATACTTGGTATTATTGATAGTTTTTAGGCCAATGTGTTGTATTTGAAGAACAGTCTTTCATGCATTTGAAGTACTGGTAGATTAAAACAAAAGAAACCATCGTGAAGAGTTCAGACATACATAGTACCTGAAATTTGTGTTTTCTGATTCAGGTTTTATCTAGGTTTCATTGAGTTAAAGAAACTTAATAGAAATGGTGTATGTCTAATTATTACCATCTGAATATGATGTCTCAGTGTGACAGATTTATTTTATTGAATTGTAACTTTTTAAATAGTTCACAATTTAGAAATGAAAGAGAGTTAGATCAAATTAAAATGTTGATATAATTTTGTGCAGAACAATATAGATAAAGATGCTGTTTTGCTAGGGGCTTCAGGCCCTTTAATGCCTGGATTTGAAATCTTTTTGAAATCTTTTTTGTGAAGCAAGAAAAGAATATAACCATAAGCATCAGGGCATCCTTTTCATTTTGATACTTCCATGGCTTTTTCAAGTGGTCACATGTACATTAGAGCTGCAGAAAGTGTTTAAACATAGTTTTAATGTATAGAAATGCGTAACAATCAGTAATATCTGAAGACTGAGAGCAGGCATAAATAAATACATTACAAAGTTCGGTGATGATGATGACGATGAAGATGATATCCATTCAATTGTGTCTTGGCAATTCTCTGGACCAGGTCTCTCTGTATCTTCTGACCTTGCACTACTTCTGAGTTTTTCTATGCTCTGGCTGGTATCAGCTTTGATGGTGTCCAGCTACTGTGTTCTTTGACGGCGGCCTGGTTTCCTTTTTTTACCGCTAACTCTTCCAAACATACAGGTAGTTCAACTTAACAACCACAGTTGAGCCCAAAATTTATGGTTGTTAAGTGAGTCTTGCTCTATTTTACAACTTTTCTTGCCTTATTTGTTAAATGAATCACTGCAGTTGTTAAATTAGTGACACGATCGTTAAGCAAATCTGGTTTCCCCATTGATTTTGCTTGTCAGAAGGTTGTAAAAGGTGATCATGAGAGCCCAGGACACTGTAACCATTATAAATGTGAGTCCGTTATTAAGCATCCAAATGTAAATCACAACGGTCATAACTGCAACGGTCATAACTGTGAAAAATGGTCATAAGTTACTTTTTTCAGTGACATTGTAACCATGAATGGTCATTAAATGAAAGGTTGTAAGTCAGGGACTACCTGTAATGATTTTCTCCAATGAATTCCCCTGCATGACATGGCCAAAGTAAGCCAGTCTCAGTTTCATGATTTTGCCTTCTAGTGACATATCCGGTGTTACGCGCTCAAGTACTTGCTTGTTAGTCACCTTTGCTATCCAAGGAACAAAATTATATAATGAATGTTATTGTATAAATTATAGGCCTATAAATTGTCTTATGAACGCACACTCATTTCTCTTGTGAAAAGAAATGAAACATTCCAACTAAATTGCCACGGAGCCTGTATTGAAGGGCTGCCCTAGGAAAGGGGTGGGGGATCCATCTAACATTGATTTAAGGTAAGAAAGACAGTCTTTTATGAGGGATAGCTTGCTCATAGTTTCGGGGTGGTGGGGTTAAGTCAAGAATACTGGAAGACTCTTTTTTAAAAAAGGTAGAAAGAATGTCCACATTTGTAATGTGAGCTAGATTATAGTTTTGCATTTCTAATTATAATATTTAAAGTGACCTTTTTCTGACCTGTCAAAGCTCAAAATACAACAGGGATCTCTGTAGTCATGGATCTCTTGCATAGAATTGTCCTTTTGTTTTGCTTAATGTAATTACTGTTTACATAATGTCAGTGAATTGGAATATTTGGTTGATTTTTTTTCTGAGTTGTGTTTTCTGT
The DNA here is from genome assembly GCA_009733165.1 of Naja naja. Taxonomy (NCBI): domain Eukaryota; kingdom Metazoa; phylum Chordata; class Lepidosauria; order Squamata; family Elapidae; genus Naja; species Naja naja. Next base: position 25,337,119 of record CM019150.1, read on the forward strand.
ACTTTAGAAAATGTAATTGAATATAAGGGCAGTAGCTCAAATAGCCCAAGTTTAGTTCTGTCTGTACAAATAAGCTGATAAACATTGAGATTTAGAGCTTCCTGATACCAGCATATGTCAGTCTTTATTACCAAGCATAACAACATGCAGCAGGTTACTAAACCAAATAGCTGAGTTCAGGTTCTTCCTTCTCTATGCTTTGACCTCTTTTCAGTATTTTGATCTTGTTTAAGTTCTTATTTCTCTAGCCCTTTGTTAATATTTTTACATCTTATCCTCTTTTATGTTCAATAATCATTTTCTAGAAATTAAGTACTAATTTTTCAGAATGAGTTCTAACTTCAAAATGGCCATCTTCCAATATCACAATGCCTCTTTATAATTTAAATGAGGAACATTTCTAGAAAGTTCAAAAGAGCTCAGACATACATATTAACATCCTTAATGCTGTATATGTTATCAAGTTAATACTAATGTGTTCATGTTAATAGCCCACCCTCCCCAAATCTGATTGCTTTTACATTTGCTTGCACTTTTTAAAAATATCCAAACTAGAAGCTGGTAAAAAGACTGCTTTTGTAAAGTTTAAATTAGCTTATTAAAATAAAAGTTGTTGTCTCTCTGGATTTCAGAAGTGATAAATGGAAATTTTAAGGTAGAGAACTGAAGCAACAATAGCAGTTGTATTAAGTAGAAAATGTATGGACTTCATACATTTGTATGGACTTCATACATTACAAAAGGGTAACTATTGATGTTTTAATAAATGATCTGTACTCTTACATTCACAAGAACTTACCAGTTGCAATAGTTGGGATGCTTCAACTGTAGAAAGTCACTTAGTAAATTTAGATTAATTAGTGCATCTCAGCTGAAAGTATCCCACAAATTCAGGTTATAAGATTAAATAAACAGGAGGAGAAAAGATGGGAACTAAATATAACAAATATTTATGTTATGTTTCTTATTATTCTTTTGTTATGTATGTATGTTTCTTAGTATTCTTTTGTTCTGGAATGATTTGGAATATAAGTTTCTAGAACTATTACTAGAATATAAGTAAATATATTTTAAATTTATTTTAAAATATTTAAGTTGAATGATAAGAACTTTCTAAAATATTGGTAAAAGGAAGAGTGGTTTCTGAAATAGTTCAGAATTCATTTTCTTTTTCAGAAGACTATAACTAGTCTTATCTTTGTTTTCTTGCAGTGAACACCTACCTCTTCATGATGCAAGCCCAAGGTATCATGATTCGTGAAAATATGAGAACGATAGGAGCGCAGGTTTATGAACAGGTGGTCCGCAGTGCCTATGCCAAGAGGAACAGCACTGGAAATGACTCTGGTATGTGGTGGGATTCAAAAAATTTTACTACCGGTTCTGTGGGCGTGGCTTGGTGTGCGTGGCAGGGGAAGGATACTGTAAAATCTCCAGTCAGAGTGGTATTTGCCGGTTCTCTGAACTACTCAAAATTTCCACTACCGGTTCTCCAGAACTGGTCAGAACCTGCTGAATACCACCTCTGATCAGGGCCTTTTGGAATATCAGAAGGGAAGTGGGTAATCTAATTATGGAGGAAAGGATGTTAGGTAAGCAAGCTAGACAGAGAAGGCACATCTCCTGGGACCTATCAAATGTAGTTCTCCAGCTGGTGGGATCTGCAACATGACCTCACTGCCAGATCTAATAGGGCAGGCTGATATAACTGGGGAGAGGTAATCCGTCATATATCACAGTTCCATGTCATGGAAGATCCAATTCAACACCTTGAATTGGACCTGGAAGCAAGTTGGCAGCCAGTGCAGATCACAGAGCAGAGGTATAACATGCTCTGTTCTAGAAGTGCACATAACTGCCCATGTTACTGCATTTTGTATTAGCTGAAGCTTCTGGATATTCTTCAAGGGCAATCCCATGCAGAGTGCATTGCAGTAGTCCAGTCTGAAAATCACTAGGGCATGAGTGATTGTAAACAAGGCATGCCAGTTCTGGAGCATGTGCAATCTGTGCAGAAGACAAAGCTCTACAAAGTTCTTCCTAGTCATGACTGCCACTTGCTCATCAAGCAGGAATCATGACTCAAGGAGGATCCCAGGTTTATGCACTGAGCCTGAATGGGGCAATACAACCCCATTCACAAGCAAAGATGACTTAGTGAAACCAGTCTACCTCAAATCCAAAGCACTCAGTCTTGCCAGTTTCAGCTGAAGCCTGTTGTTCTTCATCCAGAACTTTGCAGCCTCCAGACCCTGGTATAAGATATTCATAACATCATCTTATTCACTAGAGGTGGAGATCTATATTTGAGTATCTCAGAATGCTGATGACATCTCACCCCATAGCAACGAATGAGTTCACACAGGGGTCTCATGTAGATGATAAGGAAAGGACACAGCACCGAATCCTGTGACACCGCACAATGGTGGGAGCAAGGGAGGGACCTCTCCTCCCTAATCATCACTAATTGCAATTGGTCCTAAAGGAAGGAAATGAATCAAGACAGCACCATGCTGCCCATTTCTAATCCTCTCAGCCGATCAGAAGAATATCATGGTCAATGGTATTGAAAGCCACTGAGAGGTGCTGTATGGCAAGGATGGATGCACTATCCCCATCCTGTCCATGCCATAGATCATCCAAAAGCACAATCCATGCAGTTTCTGTCCTTTAGGTTCTGAATCTTGACTGAAATGAATCCAGACACATAACCAGATGTCTTTCATAATTGCTTTAGAAGTAGAAGTGCAGCTGATAACCTGAAGTGGAAGACACCATTTCTTTGAAAATTAACATTGGCTTCATTACTCCTCAGCTATTTAATACGAACAGCAAAAGTCCTGGCTTGTTTAGTGTTTCTCGCTTTTCCACTGGCTTAGATGATGTGACTATGAGATCCCTGATACAAAATGTAGGAAATTTTCCGTTGCAGTAGTAAGCAACTTTGGAAATGTAGATGTTTATATTTAGCACAACCAACTTCTACATATGTATAGTACTTTGTTCCAGACTTTAGTTATGTGGATGGATCATAATCAGAACATAATCCAATTATATGGGAAGCCATAAAAATCGTATACTTAAATAGTTGTGGCTTTTAAAAAGAGTACTTTGTTTTAATTTTTTAATTTTACTTTCAACACCACTTGAACACTAAGCTTTTACTTCTAACCCACCCAACAGCCTTATTCTCTGGGTGAAATTACGTAAATGCTAATGTAAAAAAAAAAGAGAAACAGGAAAACAGTAGTATACAGGAATGATATAAAACACATAAAAATGACTGTTGTAGCTTGAAGCAAGGACTTTAAAATCATACTGAATGTTAAAATATAAAAAACATCTGGTTATACCTGTAATGTTACTATAAATAATACAATGGCTTGACTAGAGAGAATGGTGCATCAGAGAAAGTTTTTAAAAAGCATCTTTGGGACAACCATGACCTGGATGTCTGAGAATCTCTATAAATATTAAAAGGGCGTTGGTACTTACCTGACACGCCCGTTCTTTTTGAGCTGCGAAGAGCATCCAGTAGTGGGAGATGCTTCAGTCTGAGTTTGTCTAGGCTGCACTAAATCATGTGGAATGCTCCTCCTCCTCCACGGGACTCCTCCCCAGCGTTCCCCAGTTTTGGCGAAGGCGAGAGTACGAATCCTCTCATCCCTAATGATCTAAGAACTCGTTGGCCAGAACAGGACCCCACCAGATGGAAAATGGGTGGGGCTGGATGCTCTTTGCAGCTCAAAGAGAACAGGCGTGTCAGGTAAGTACCAACGCCCTTTCTCCCATGAGCTGCTCAGAGCATCCAATAGTGGGACATACCAAAGCTTGGCCTGTCCTATGGGAGGAACTCTGTCTGGGGTAGAACCTTGTCCTGATCGGTGTGCACCCGTTGTAAGACCCTCCTGCCAAAGGAGGCATCAGCAGAGGCAAACAAATCAATTTTATAGTGTCAAATAAAGGGCGATGGAGATGCCCAGGTCGCTGCTCTACAAATCTCAGTGATCGGAGCTTGTGTGGCCCATGCAGCCATGGTTGCGGTGCTTCTAGTTGAATGAGCAGTGATGCCCTTTGGGACCTGTAAGGATTGAGACTGATAGGACTTAGCAATCGCTGCTTGGAGCCAGCAGATAATTGTGGAAGAAGAGACCCTGCTACCTTTATTGTGTGGTTGGAATGAGACAAATTATGCCTCCGTCTTCATGAAAGGCTCTGTACGTTTAAGATAAATCCGCAATGCTTGCCTCATGTCGAGGCGGTGCCATTGATGTTCTAAGTCATGGTGAGGTCAGGTGCAGAAATCAGGGAGAACGAGTTCTTGAGACTTGTGAAAGACTGAGTTAATCTTTGGCATAAATGTGGGGTCCGATTGAAGAACCACTCTATCAGGATGAAAAACACAGAGATCCTGTCTGATAGACAAGTCTGCGAGTTCTGAAATATGGCAAGCCGAAGTTATTGCAATAAGAAAAAAACAACCTTATATGTGAGAATCTGAAGAGTCGTGGATCTCAATGGTTCAAAAGGACACTTGGTGAGCGCAACCAGTACCTTGTTACCAATCTGCATACATCAACTCCATCAACCAATCAAGAAGTAACAACACAGCCAACTCTGGCAGTTTAAAAGGGAAAAACAGCCACTATCACACACTTCTCCCAAAAGAACAAAGCTGAAGACACCAGCCTGAAGATGACGGATGAGATTTCGTCAAAACATTGCCAAGATACTCTCAATCTTACACGGGACAAGACCTGAATACACCAAGACCTACCTTTACCCGTGAAAATCTACGAATATATGTATATGTATATGTAGGTCTTGGTGTATTCGGATCTTGTCCCGTGTAAGATTGAGAGTATCTTGGCGACGTTTTGACGAGATCCCACTCACCATCTTCAGGCTGGTGTCTTCGGCTTTGTGCTTCTGCCAGCAAAGCGTGATCTGAGCTGCCTTCTCTCTATAAATACTGCAGGGGAGGTGTGGTGTGCTGGCTCTGTTGTAAGCGGGTTGGTTGGCTGTGTTGTTGGCTGTGTTGCATATATATATATATATATGCAATTACAAGATGGCTGTTGGCACGCCCAGGGACCTGACACAACTGGACAGGGTGCCCTGCAAATTTAAACCCCCTTTTTATTTTTATTTTTTTATTGTTTATTATTATTATTTGTATTTTTTTATGTAAATATATACAAATTTTTACAATAAGAAATTAATTGTGTCATATGAAAGGGATAATACAATCACTAGTATTATTCCTATTATTATTAAATTGCTCAATATATATATTTGATGTAGTTGATATTGAAAAATCCAATTAATAGCCAATTAGAATCCAATTAGAATCCAATACAACGCCAGAAGGGCCAGAGACAATGCGAGGCCCTCAACAGCTTCCCTGCACAGGCGGACACTGGCCTGGATGTGTGCCATTGTGCCGATGGGCTGGATGACTGTGGGGGTTAGCCAACACAGAAAAACTTTACTCATAATTCAAGCCTCAATAATGTGCAGTTACGAGGCTGCAGGACGTCTGGAGGTCTTGAGAGAGCCTCCTCAGAGGCAAGTAATAATTACCGCCCACAGTCTGTTGTGCAGAAAGAAACGCTAATCATAAAATGGCGGCCAGCTGTTAGGTTTTGGCGCACTTTGCCCACAGGAATATTCCCCCTGAAGAGGAAACGTTGCTAGATGGTTCGGGCGGGGGTGCGAAGGCTCAGCCTTAAATCAACACCCCTTTCAATGGTGTTCCAAGGGGGAAAGGATACGACACCAGGAGAAGTAACCGAAAGGAAAATGCTGCGCTGTTGGGGAAAAAAACCTGAATGGTCGCAGCGCGGAATTTGGAATGGTGGGGCAGTTAGGCCAGGCGGGGGGTGCGGAACGGCCGCAGCTGCCCAGCAATGCGGACAGAAACAGAGCTGACAAACTGCGATGGTTATGTAAGAGAGAGAGCAACCAACAAACAATCTAGTCAAACCTGAAATTGAAAAAAGAGTTTCCTGTTTCGGCCAAGGAGCAGAGAGAGAAGAATAAGCACTGCCTAGCTCACACGAGGCTGAGCTAAAACTGGGGAATGCTAGGGAGGAGTCCCGTGGAGGAGGAGGAGCGTTCCACATGATTTAGCCCAGCCTAGACAAACTCAGACTGAAGCACCTCCCACTACTGGATGCTCTGAGCAGCTCATGGGAGAATTACATGTTACTGGCTCATTTGTACTGCAGGCACAGTTTCCTGCTCGTTTCCTGCTCTAGCTTCACTTTTAAATATAAAATGTTATATGTCAAAATAATTTATGCTTGGTTGTGGAAATGTTTTTAGCTGGGATGTTGTGTTGCACTAATGTATCCTTCCATGATATTTCATCCTAAAATAAGTAAGCATGTTTTTACAGAAACAGTCTCTTGTGCTGACATGTGTTTCTTGAATTATTTATTATTCATAGTAAAATGCACTGCTCATTTTCTCAGTACCATCTCACAATAACGTCATTCGATTTCCTTATAAAAAGAAACTACACCCAGGGAAAAAGGAAATCATTTCTAATTTCTTTTGCAAGGTTTTTGACTTCTGAAGGCATCAAAATAGATAACATTGCCTTTGACATCACAGTGTTTTTTTCAGATATCCCAGCCAATCTTACCTTCTTTGAAAATTTTAATTGTCTGCATTTCTTAAAGTATTTTCCTGAGATAGTTAGAAAAAAAACCACTCTACAAGTTGATATGGAATAAAAATTCCCAAATGTATTGCTAGGATACACCATTCAAATTGTACCTTTCATCTGTTTGAATCAATTCCCCTTCAGTGGTTCCCTTGTTCCATCTGAAATTTAAAAAATGATAAAAATGTACATGAAGGGTGCAATCACAGTTTCTATATGAAAGAAACGTTTAAGGTATCTATGGAAAGAGCATCTTAATTTATGTGCTTTTACTGCTGATAATTTATTATTATTTGGTCTTGTATGCCGCCCTATCTCCCGGAGGACTCAGGGCGGCTCACATAAAAACACCAAATACAAAAGTTAAAAAGAATTAAAACTTATTAAATCAATTAGACCAAATAAATATTTAAAACCTAACCACAAAACATTTTAAAACAACCCCCCCCCCCAGTCCAGGCCGGCTTGTTCAAATAGCCAAGTCTTTAGGCCGCGGCGAAAGGAGCGGAGGTCAGGGGCCAATCGTAGCTCCAGGGGTAGGAATGTGGATAGATTATTTGTTTGAGTTTCATTTGTGTTGATGCATTTCAGACTCTTTTAAACATGCAGTCAGAAACATCAAGAAACGGTCTTATTATGTTTGATAATTTTGTCTAATTCAGAATACTATACAGTGCCTGCCCAGGACGTTAGAGGTTTTTTCCAGCCCTATTTGGAAACATCAGAGATTAAACTTTACATCCATTGTGCAGGTGCTGTATTAATGAACTAAAATCTTTTTTCTTAATGAAAATCTGGTTTGAAAGAAGAATGGCTTCTAAGAATGGCTTCTTTATCAAAAGAGATAGGTCAGCTAATATTTTATAGCCACTATCAGATACTTCAGTTGAATTAAGTGACCATAATTCTGCCTGCTTTTGCTGCCCATTTTACATAATAAAAATCCAAATGTTGCTTTCATGATACTGTTGACATATAAAATGTGAGCACAGCATGGCAAATCCTAAGATAAACATTAGGAATTCCTCAAATGAATAAAATTAATAAAATGATGTATTGATACAACTATCAGTGTCTTACTGGCTTCATTAATGCATTAATGCACTAATTCTGGAATTTCTTTTCTGTTCTCTTTTTTCTTTGGGAGGAAATTTCATTTTGTAATGATGAAATCATGAAAGTTATTGTTTATGTTGCATACTAAAGATATGTAGACAAATAAATGGAATGACTTGACCAGCAATAGTAAATAATGAAATACTTTTGAATAACAGTCTTATTTTCTCACTCTTCCATCAGATTATCCTCTTGATTTGAATCACAGTGAAAACTTTCTTCAAACAACAACTTTCCTTCCTGAAGATTTTACCTATTTTCCAAATCATACTTGCCCTGAGAGGTTTCCTTCTATGAGTAAGTTTTATTACGATTTACATAATCACTCCTCCTCCTTTCCAGTTATATGCTCACATATATAAAGTCATATTCCAGCCAGAAATAAACTTTCTGAAACCTTATTTATTTTAGTGTTGCTCCATATATTTTACATTTTTAATTGAATCTGAATCCAATTTGTTCAACTTAGAATTAATTCTTCATGTAATAAGTAGATTGCTGAACTAAGTTTATGTCATGGAAGAAACCACTGCTTATTTCCTTGAATTGCTTACATCAAGGCTTCAGCTAACACTTCCAGACTGTACAGAAGCCACTTCTTGAAATGCTGGATAAACCACTGAATTGGCACCAAGTGAAGAAAGATAACTATTTTGTTTATAGAAAGGGAGCAGGTTCTATTGTTTAGCAAAACAGATTCAAAAAGGATGTTCCATTGAATATTCCTTGAGTGAAGCATCCCTTCATGGCTTTACATGGTCCAGACATTATTTTGTTTATTAATGAACAATCTATTAATAAAATCTGCTTAGTTCATTCATGTCCAGATTTTCTCAACTAGGGATGGGGGAGAAATAAAATAATGTGGTAAAGCCACATTATTTATCACGTATACATTGGAACTACTCTCATATTTAAAAGTAGGTTATAGTCTTCAAAAACATTTTATTATCCTCCATAGGCACACGGAGACTCTTAGAGATTCATAAAGGTGATACATGAACACCTAAAAGAATATAGATTGTTCAAGCTTAATGTTTATTTGTTAATGACTGTTCAAACTTATGTGAAGGTTCAGGCCATACATTTCAGGCATTACAGGTAGAGCACACATAGGACTGGCTCCCATTATTTATGATGATTAATGTCCCTGCAGTCATGTGATCACCATTTGTACCCTCCTTTGCTGGCTTTCTACAAGCAAAGTCAATGGGGAGACCTGCAGGGGTCCCAAGTGACAACCATGTGATTTTGCACTTAAGAATAGCACTGGATTTGTTTAACGACGATCAAAAGTACTAGAATTTCCATTGTTTAGCAGTGTGGTTCTGTGTTGTTACTCTATGTGCCACATTGCTTAGTGGCAGAAATTCCAGTCCCAGTTACCATCATTAAGTGAGGACTGCCTGTAATGTCTGAAACATATGGTCTTTCCTTTAAGATCCATGTAATCACCATGTGCCTTGCTTAATGATGGCATTGGCTTATTACTGTAATAGGCATCTCCATTACAATCATAACATGTAGACTATCTGTAATACCCAAGTACCCCTTGAACGTAAGAGGCTTCTAATTCTTATATCATCTAATTCTTGTACTATCAATAATCTAGTAACCCTTCAAATTTTATTTGCAAGGGTATAGTATCTCCTGATAATCTGTAGGTTTAGGTAAATTTATTGGTTTAGTACTTTGATTAAAATAGTAAAAATAGTAATTCTGAAAATTACAGTTGATTGCAAGATAGCAAGAACAGTAGTATAACAACAAAATGCATAATATGATAAGGAAATCTGCAGAATGTATTTTAGAGCTGTGCTTGCTGCTTCTGATTTTCTGCTATTTACATACACAGAGGGGCCAATTGATGTAAATATGAGTGAAATCAGTATGGATAAGATCCACCAGTTTTTCTCTCAAGACCCTACTATCAAATTAGGAGGCCACTGGAAGCCTAGTGACTGCTTGCCTCACTGGAAAGTAAGTTACAGAAAGGGAACATTGAAAATAATAATGCTATACCATCTCAAATCCTGAATTTGTTATATGCAACATAAAGGGGTTATATTTTTCTATTGAAATGTTTTTATATAAGCTGTTGGCTTTGTAATTCAGGGTTTTTTTAATTTTGGTAGCTGTTATATTATAATAGACAAGAATATCTGTACAGTAAAGTTCTTAGTGCTTTCTGAGCTTAGTTGTTTGCTTGCAAATGTTTTATTACACAGCTAGATAATATTGTTAGTGTGTCTCGCACCCAAATCGTAAGCAGAGTTTCTAGCACTACTGATTTCTCCACTTTGGAAATCTCACTTCAAGAACTGATCCTAGGAATATTAAAAATGAAATTAGGGATCTGCCTTGAAGTTCAATATTATATTTTAATGTAATGCAAGTTCAAGAACAAAGCCCTGAAGCCACAGATTTAAATGTTATTAATTATAATCTAATATTTAGTATTAACAGGCAGTGAGGTTTGTTTACAAGGACTGAAATGATTGAGCCCATTTCACCTCTAAATCAGAAGTGTTGACACGTGCTTGGTCTCTGGAATCTTATTAGGCTAAAATAAATTAATTTGAATTTTATTGTAATGTGATTCGAACAGAATTTTGCAAGAAAAGAACATTTAGGCAAGCTAATTCCCACTCTTAAGGATTCAAGGATTTTACTTACAAAAATAATGTCCATGTGAGATTTACATCTTTGCTTATCCAGTATTGATAGCTTAGGTTGCTTGCTAGATCTTAGAAGAGCTCATGATCTCTCTCCTTGTAGGTGGCTATTCTTATTCCATTCCGCAATCGTTTTGAACATTTGCCGGTTCTCTTTAGACATCTTATTCCAATGCTACAACGCCAACATTTGCAATTTGCATTTTATGTCATTGAGCAAGTAAGTTTTCATTTACTGTTTTTGTTTTCAAGGTTAGTTTCTAGATTTGCGAAGACTAGTTTGTTTTGATGACATTTTCTCAGCAAATCAATTACTGAAGTGATTCTTTCAAGGAGGCAACTCATGTCATCCTGAAGCCTTGGCTGACTGTTCCCCTAGCCAAAAACTTCTGTCCATGCAGAGTGCAAATATAAAATATTATTCCAGTTACTGGAGCTGCTGGAGGAGGCCCCAGGAGAGAAATGAAATGATGTATGCATTTCATTTTTAGAAGCAAGGAGGACATACTGCTTTACAAAACATCTTCAAGAAACTATTTCATTTAATGTATACAATAAAACTTTTAAAGATTTGCACAGCTCTGCTAATTTCTTCTCTAGTGATGGAGAAATGCTGATCTGTTGTATAATACCAATAACACTTAGATCTATACTGCCCCAGAGTGCTTTACAACACTCTGAGTGGTTTACAAATGTCAGCATATTGCCTCCAACAATCTGGGTCCTGATTTTACCAACTTTGGAATAATGAAAGGCTGAGTCAATTTTGAGCCCGCCAGAATTGAATTCCAGGCTGTGAGCAGAGTTTGCCTGCAATACTGCATTCTAACCACTGTGCCACCAGGGCTCCAAAAACCCTATAAGAAAGATAAACTCGTAGAGTTTTTGCTCAACGATATTATATCTCAAATGTTCAGAGAGTTGTTTCAAATTTGAAGTGATGGAAGTCTTCCAAGAGAGTGTATGTGTTTTGTTTGTTGATTTGTAGTTAAAACCTAAGTAAGTACTTCCTAAGACATATAACTTTAATTGACTTAATATACCCCAATAATTGATTCAACTTTGTACAAAAATGTACAAAGCTCCAAAAACAGGTTTCAATTGCCACACTTTTCCTTGATGAAACTCTTACAGTGTTTGCATGTTTGCTTTTTTTCCTTTTTCTTTCTTTTTGTACAATTGCCTATACATCTGTGGAAGAGCCATTTAAGAAGTGGGATCCTTATGCTTGTATCAAAAGGACTTGTAGCTTCTTCTACAGACTAGGTTGGGCTATCATGGGACAAAAGTGATATATAAATTTTGCATTGCATTTATATATTTAAGTGTTAATCAAATTCAGCCTATATATCTAGATGGGCATGACATCACTGTGTTTCTAGGCATGTGTTTAACTCCTATTTTTCAAGAATTAGCCTGGCAGCAGTGTGTGTCTTCTTTGGTATTTGTAGTTAGGCTTTGGGGTGGTCCTACAAGTCCTCATACGTCTGTCTACAGGCCTTAATCTGCTGATATGTCAGGCATGTCTATCTAATGAAAAAAAAAGGCAAAATTTGAAAGAAAAATCTTTGTGTCTTTGAAATAGAAAATTTACCATACTGTAAGATTTGAAGCAACTAAATGCACCTATTATCCACTTCAAGTATTGGAACTCAGGTTGCCTTGTGAATGAAAGTAAATATTTTTTTTATATATTGGGCTTTTCTTCTAGGCAGGTAATCAGCCCTTTAATCGTGCTATGCTCTTTAATGTTGGCTTTCGGGAAGCTATGAAAGACTTGGACTGGGATTGTTTGATTTTTCATGATGTGGACCATATACCTGAGAACGACCGTAACTATTACGGATGTGGACAGATGCCAAGACATTTTGCTACTAAGTTGGATAAGTACATGTATATGTAAGTAAGTGTAATTCCCTAGTGAGTTTAATGCTAAAAGTAGAAAATTAATTAGAAGCAGATACTACTGTAACTAAAACTAATTGAGACAAGCTACAACCACATATTTGCTGTGACCACTAAAAACGTTATTCATTTCAACCTTGATTGACATTTTTATTTTTATATATCTGTAGCCTTCCATACGCTGAATTTTTTGGAGGAGTGAGTGGCTTGACAGTGAAACAGTTCAAAAAAATCAACGGCTTTGCAAACGGGTTCTGGGGCTGGGGTGGAGAGGATGACGACCTTTGGAACAGGTATGTTGCCTGAAGGAGATAAAGAGGGTGGTTGGCATGTAAATTCCAATTAACCAGGCTCCATGATTTAGTTTCAAATTCCACAAGACGTGAAAAGAATTGCAATATAAAATTAAAAAGGAGTGACTTTGTCAGTCTTTTCAGAAAATTTGTATCCTTGGTTACATCTTGCATTATATACTCATCTTAGCAATGCCAACTGCCTGAAAGTCTTCCCTATTTTCTTTTTATGCTATTCAGCCCTGTTTTGGCAGCTGCCACTCTTATAGGATAACATCTAGACAATGCCCACCTCCTCAGCCACATCATTACCACTGATACAAAGTTAGCCTTCATTCCCATCCTTAATTTTATATCAATTTAGTGTTGCCATTTATTGTCTTAACATTTCATAATGTTGCTTTTATTGATTGTAAGCCACGTAGGCAAGATAGGCGGCATATAGGTTTAATAAATAAATAATAAAAAATAAAGTCTACATCTTCCACGTTTATAATTAGCCTCATTATAAATATAATGAGCCTCTGTGGCACAGTGGTTAGAGTTGAGTACTGCAACCTACTTCTGCAGCCAGCTGCCTACAATATGGCAGTTCAAATCCCACCAGGCTCAAGGTTGACTCAGCCTTCCATCCTTCCAAGGTGGGTAAAATGAGGTCCCAGGTTGATGGGGGCAATATGCTGACTCTGTAAACCACTTAGAGAGGGCTGGAAAACACTATAAAGCGGTATATAAGTCTAAGTGCTATTGTTATTAAGTTGACCCATGAAGTACTGTTTATTTCCTGGCTATAGTTAATTTACTCTTATTAGATAAGCTGTTTTTAGAAGTACATAACAACAATACTTGTTATAGCTATACCCCATAGTTTCATAGTTATCAGTAAATAAACATCTTATTCCATTTTCTTCCAAATAATAACAGGCTAACACACAACTAATTCAAATGAACAAGTATATAAATAAGCTAATTTAGGAGATACATTAGGATGCTTGCTTATTAATAATGTCGATATGATGTTTGCTCAAATGATTAGTGTTGGCAAATACTAAATTCAAAGCAGTTTAACGACTCCCTTTCTCGTCCAGGGTTCACTATACAGGCTACTTGGTTACTCGGCCAGAAGGAGATATAGGGAGATACAAATCGATTCCCCATCATCACAGAGGGGAAGTTCAGTTCTTAGGAAGGTAAGTAAAATGGTGTTATAAATATTATATATATGCAGATTTTCCAGTCCATCAGACTTAAGTGGATGAACCTCCAGTGTATTTCTTAAACAATGTAGCTTACAGATTAACAGAGTTGGAAGGGACCTTGTAGGTCATCTAGTCCAACTCCCCGCCCAAGCAGGCTCTACACCATTTTGGACAGATGGCAGTCCAGTCTCTTCTTGAAGCTTCCAGTGACAAAACTAGACAAGCTATTGTCTGCATTCACCAATTAGATGGTTGAGCCCATTAAGGCCTTCATCTTAAAAAATAATCCTGTCAATCTTTACTTTGTAACCCCAAGTTATTGCGTTGCTTTTCTTTATAATTTTTGATCCTCTGACTGTATTTCAATTTGAGTTTAAGATGATTCTAAGATAGAACTAACTTACTATCTCTGCATAAAAGTATATGTGTTTGTGGGATAGGTAGTTATGGTAGTTTAGATTATTTTATGTCACGAACTAGTTCAGCACTCCTTGTTTTTACAGTCAAGACATATTTGTCCCAAGCTATTTCCTAAGTATTGAAAGCCTTGCCAAACGTTCAGATGTTTCTACTGGTAAAACACAATTATTATGGATTATTCTGACAGATTTCAGTAAAATGTCAAGATCCCCTTTTTCTTTAGTTAGCAAACCTAATGTCCTTGTGACCTCCACTTTCACAGATATACATGTAGTCCTTGACTTACAATCAAAATTGGACTGGAAGTGATGCATTCATTAAGTGAATTGCACCTGATTATACAACTTTTTTGCAACGCTCATTAACCAAATCACATGAGCAAAACAGCTTCTTCCTTTTCTTATCAAAAGCCTCCTGGGAAGGCTGCAAATACAGTTGCTAAATGCCCAAATTCTGATCGTGTGACTATGAGGACACTGAGACAGTTGTAAATGTGAGGACCAGTCATATGTTCCTTCTTTTTAGCACTCCCATAACTTCAAATAATCATTAAATAAAAGCTCATAAGACATGGAGTACCTGTAGTCCAGATATTTTCCCAGTTCTGGCTTGAGTTGTAGTTTTGACCATTGGGAGGATACTATTTACTGCCCACTGAAATAGGCTGCAAAATGATACCTATTTAACTTTGTTTTCCTTGTCTTTATATTCATTTACATATGGTTGTATGAAAAGTTTGTGTTCATAGTAAATTTTGTGTCAAGATTTCTCATGCAGATCAGTACTGAATTATAATAACCTTGAAAATGAATTGCAATGATATTCTTGGTTCTGAATGCTGTATCTTTTAAAGTGGTCTTTTTATGTATCAAGCATATAGAGATTTCTATAGGTCTGTTTTAATGTAAAATACAGATTTCATATTGCAGTATATAGTTCCAGTTAATTGTATTCTGAAGCACAAAATGAAATTTTTTGAAATGATGTTTCTTGTCATTTTTCTCTTAGCCTTTGCTTTGCTGTTGAAGTTACTGTATAGTGATTGTGTTTAACTGGCAATTAGAGCAGCTATAATTTGCAGGTTTTCTCCCCAGCCTCAAGTGTTTGTGGGACATTGATGCTTGATACGTTGATACCCCAAACTGATTTAGTTTTTAAAAAAATGCTTTGGGCCAAAGCCTATTAAGGGTCTATTAAGTAATGAATCACTATTCCATTTCAACCTTAAACATTTAAACAGTTTTTAAGAAAAGTTTCTAGAGTACCATCTTTAGGGAAAACTTGCTTTCAAAAGCAACTCTTTAAAACGCTTGCCCCTGCAGATTACAATTGTTACACTTCTTGTTTTCTAACTAATCCTCAGTTTTTAGTTGCTTAGTTGATTTATTCAAAGACAGCGCACCTGAGTTCTCATACTGCCTCTTCTCTTTTTTCCCATCCTCGTTCTGTTATGAAAATGTTGCCTGTTTCAATTCAGCAAGCCAGTCCAAGGGAGAAATTTAGACTTTAATTTGCAAGTGATAGAGCATTAAATGATTTAATTAACAAGGAGCTCACTAAAGGGACTTCTATCCCAGCAATATATTTCCCTTTGTTCTTCCTGAGGGGGAAATTGCACCTTCAGGAATTATGGGATTATGAACATTTATGCCACACACATGTCATTACCTGGTTTTTTTTTTGTTGTTGTTGTTGTTCTGGTTAAGCTTTGCTAGTAGAGAATATATTCTGGCAGAGGTTATAGCTCCATCTATGCTGAAAGGGTGACATTTATGTTATATCCGACTGGAGTGCAGCTAGGGATCTCTGGTATAAAATTATGCCATATATTGTACTTCAGGATATGGAACAAGAACTAGGGGAAGCTGTGTGTGTCTGCACGCAATATGTATTATGTACACATGAACACACTCCCAATTATATATTTGAGAAGAGAGAGTTCTCAGTTTTAGTATCTCAAACTTCAACAAGCAGTAAATAAAAAGTATAAAAAGGTCATTGACTCTATATAAAAGTGTCAAATGTTATGGAACAAAGAGGACAATATCAGCATATCAGTAATTCTGTTGTAACAGCCTACCTGTGCACCTGGAAGACTATTCAGTGTTGCAGTTTCTGCATTTTAGTGTAAGATTTCTTATAAATTTGGGGTGATTTTTCAAAAGGATTTTAAATTTCTTTAAACTGGCAGCATATTTTTATCTTGCTTTTTTATTTGCCATATTTTTATCTGCCATCTATCAGAAACGTAGGGTCTCCTGCTTGGGCGGGAGGTTGGACTAGATGACCTACAAGGTCCCTTCCAAATCTGTTATTCTGAAATTAAGAATTTGTGCTTCAGCCTTTCTCATGAATGTAAGAAAATGGAAGTGTCAGAAAAAGAGTTTTCATTCTTATGTATATTTATAAAAATGTCTGAAATCTATATAAAGGATGAATTTTAGCAAACAAAAAAAATGTTTAATCCATGTTCAGGAGTTTTCATTATATAAAATGAAAATAGAATTTTTAAAAAGGGAAGTTTATGATTCAGGATGAGATTTATGGAGAAGGAAAACAGATGCAATAATTTTTGTTTCTCATCAGAATTGGTCAGAGCAGATGGCAACATGTTGGAAAATAAATGCTTTGGTTGAGCAATACTAGAAAATTCAATGAAGTAAAAGAAAAGAACTGAACAATTTAAAATAAAAAAGCTTTTTTATAGTTCGTAATGTGTAATGCTTTCATTTTCATCTGTTAGGTTTATATTTTGGTGTTGCTAACATATATTTTCTTCGCAATATTTATCAGGATCTGAGCATTTCAATAGAAATTCAATATTCTAGTTTAGATATCCAACTCTGAGAAATGATTGTGTTCACATGACGTCCCTACCCATGGTTAATTTATCTATACTTTCCTCAGTTAATCCAATTACCTGTATTCATACTTTATATACCTTATGTACTGTGTATACTTATATACTTATGTACTGTGTATATAAACTAATATAAATACAAAATGAAGCTAAGAGTAGGATGTAAATTTTTGGAATCCAGGTGAATCTGTATTCTGTCTACGAGTCATACCTTTTAAAGTGGACATGAATGGACTTTGGATGTCTGCAGTCTGCATTTGGATATTTTTAGTAAATTATTGATATTCAAAATGTGTAGTGATATTAATAGTTTTTTATGTTATATGTTGGAACAATATTGGTTTTAATATTTTCCCTTTTCTTTTTCAATAGATATGCACTGTTGAGGAAGTCCAAAGAGAGGCAAGAATTGGATGGCCTCAATAATTTGAACTATTTTCCAAATATTACATATGATTCTTTGTATAAAAACATAACTGTCAATCTATCACCAGAGCTGGCTCTGGTGAGTGAATACTAAGAGAATATGAGAAGATGGTTTTATAGATGTCTCCTGGACAAGAATAATCTTGTGTCTAATGAAGGATCACAGTGTTTTGAAGAATAATTTTCAAAAATACGCAGAGATCATCAAACTGTAGACGTATTCACACTGTCAGCGAGATCAGATTTAACTTGCTTTTTGATTGCTTTTTAAAAAGAACAATGGTGTGACCTGCTGCTTTTGTTCCAGCATTCCATTTCCTTAAGCAATCTCCAGTAACCAATAGAGATTGAATGTGCTTTCCTGCTCATAAAACCAGTTTGGCTTAAGAAAGAAAGAAAGAAAAACCTTGGTTTCTTGACTTAGGGTGCTGGAAGCTATCCTGTAAACCATGGGTGTCAAATTCTCGGTGTCACGTTGCCATCACGTGACGTTTCGTGACATTTTTTCTCTTCGCAGAGATGGGGTGGGTGTGGTCTGCACATGTCGCATCCGGCCTGCGGGCCGCCAGTTTGACACCCCTGCTATGACCACTATTGGAGATGAACTGCTAACAGTGGCACCATACTTTTGCATTTGTGTTTGCATTGGTTTTCTAATTGACTTGCTTGAAGGAAAAAAGATATATATCTATATATCTATATATACACACAATCACTTCTTAAAGAAGTATAGATGTAGATAAACTGTATAAATTGCTTTCTTTTATTTTTTAAAAAATGCATTTCAAAACTGAAGCTGAAGGTTTACAACTTAGTGTAACTCAAGTAAGCCCTCAATTGTGCAAGCACTTCAGTACATCAGGATGACATGCAAGTAATTGTCTTCAGGGCTATTTAAGCAGTTTTTAGTGGGATTGAGTCTCAGTTCATTGGTTATTTTGGAAACAATACCAGTGTTTATTGGAAAAGGAGGAATCTGGCATTGGGAGAGAGAATCTGGCATTGGGAGAGAGAATTTTATTCATGAAAGTGTAAAGTTGCATTTTGGGGAATTGCATAGTCTTTCTGGAGTTGTAGTGTTCTTTTTTTCTTTTTTTTTCTTTTTTGGTATGTGACCCAGTGCATTTTGTCCCCCTATTCCAAACTGACAGCAAAACTTAAGAGAAAATATCTCCCTGTTTCATCTTGGTAAGGGACAAAAAGTCTCCAGAAAATTAACCAAGTTTCCACTTTGTTTGGTTAAAATTTGCAAATCATTCAGTCTGTTGTTGGAAAAGTCTGTAGTGATTTCTGTCACTTTAATTGGGGGATATGAATAATATTTTGATATATTTATTGTGTAAATGAAACTGAACTAATATAGACTAAAACTGTAGGTTGAAGTTCTTGGGTATGATTATTAACCAGAAAAACATTGCACAAGTACAAGTACTGGGATAAATGTATCCGGACTCCAACTCTTAATTACAGGAATGAAGGGCATTGAGATTAGTTTTTAAAAAATGCGAATATCAGGCAGAATTGGTTGGTCCATAATCTCTATCTAGTTTTTGTTTTAACATACCATAATAAGTTTGTGCCTTTGTTTTGTTTTGTTTTTCTGGTTTAAAACCAGTCCATCTCTTTATATAGCATGTACAGACTTTTTTAAACCGGGGTATTTACTCTGGTAAAACAAATTGTTCTTTAATATATATTTATAGACAGAGTTTAATGTGAAAAGTACTTTAATCTCTTTGATTGCATTGTTGCCTTCAGTTGCTTTAACTTGTATAGGAGACTTTTTTTTCTTTAAAGATTTCGGGTTTGGTAGATATATGATCCCCCATATACAACTGCTGTGGAGGTGATTAACCAGACCCATTTTTTTGAATCTCAAGAGTTATGAAGAGGCGAATGTGTGCTTGTGCGTGAAAAAGAAAGTGTGCATCTTATCGGCTGATATGAAAGGGCAGGAAGTCTGTTCTTGAATTTGCTGATAAGTAGGCTTTAATATGTTTCATAATAGTACCTTTATGGTTGTTGCAGAGGGAATAACTTAGCTTTCATTCTTTTAATGGCACATGAAGCAATAAAGACTTCTACATTTTGATAATTTTCAGTTGTGAATAATTCATATGCATTTTTTTAACTTGGAATGCTAGTAGAAATTAACATTTTATTTAATGGTGCTTCAGTTGAGAATGTGTTTCAATCTCTTAATTCACCTTGACATTTCTAAACAGCTATTTGGCAGTGCTGCATGCACACACACACACTTTAAAAATAGATTGTGCACCCTTCTACTATACCCTCTGAATTACCTCTGCTAAGAAATGCACTTGTTGAAGATTGGTGTGAAAGAGTCAGTTTCACTTCTTAATTAGTTCCAGATTCATTTTCTCCCCAAAAATTAGTTTCTTCCCCTTCCTTTAAAAGCGTGGAATATATTTTAAATGTGCACTGTTGCTCTTATCAGATAAGTCAGCTATTGTATGGTAAATGTAATTGTTGGAAACATAACTGTCAAGTGCATGTGTTGTTATGGTGTTTTTAAAAATCATTTAAAATCTGTACATTTCAACAGAGTGCTTCCCATTTTCATCAGCACTGTCAGCTAATATTGCTAAGGGATAGAATACTATCATTACAAAAATGTATGTTTTATATGAGCCATTTGGATCTTTATTTGCTAAAACCTCTTTATTTTTTTGTAAAAAAACTGTTTTATACTCAGTTTAACATCTGAGCGACCACTGTGCATTGCCAAACATCTACTGTCAAAGATAGAATTGAATCATATGTAATTTCTTTCTTTCTGTTGTTTTGAGCTTCTCTGTGTTTTCTGTGAGGCTCCAGGGGTATATTTTTGCACTGAAATCTAATGTTAAAACACACCATTTTCAGCAATCCATTGTATCATTGCATTTATTCACCTGTGTGTTTGTACATTTTTGTATTTGTTAACTTATGAGTGATTTTTTCCAGTAAAAGAAATACGTATTCAAGAACCAAGAAATGGTAATGATGTTGCTTTATTTATGAGTGAATTACTAACGTGCAGTTCAGTGTAATGAAGAGCCTGATTTATAGGCATGCCTTAATGCACAATTAGATTAATTTTATAATTTAAAAAACTTGCTTTTAGATTGTTAATTATTTGACTGTTTCCCTTTCATTACAGAAATCAACACATGAACTTTATTTATTAAACTTATTTATATTTATATGAAATTTAACTTTCAAATTTCTGCTTTATAAATAAATTGCTTCATTGTTTTTTTAAGGCCATACAAACAAATCAAATTACTCAATGTTTGTATAAGCTCCTAGATAATTTCAGTAGAATGTATGAAATAGAAAAGGCTTTCTATTCCTTGAAGTTTAATTTATCAATGATTATTGTCTTTGTCAACCTGTGTTACTGACATTTTAAATTGGGCCAACCAGCTATTTAAGATGTATCTAATTTATTCCCAACATTTTCATAAGTACCTTTTTGGAAAGTTTCTAGGATCTAAAGGTAGTATAGTCCCAGTTCTTAGCACTTATATACCACTTCTATATACCACTACTTATATACCTTATATACCACTACTAATACAGCGTCCCACTCATGAGGGGGGGCACACCCGCGACCTGGTTTTTATCTTGGGGCAGTGGTGTAATGATCTGGGTGGGGGGGCCTCTGATTGTGCACCCCCTGCCATGGACCGATCATTCCCTCCTGCGGCTGACCTTCCGGAATGCTGCTCCTGGCTGCTGGGAGGTGGAGGCGGAGCCAGTGAGATGGTTCCGCCCCAGGCACCTAATGGACCCAAAGAGGCTCCAGGTGATGCTTGGGCTAATCCCGTCCTCTTTTGCCCATGGCTCGGTTGAGACCCTGGTGGATGTCTGGCAGATGGCTGCCGCCGGGGCACTCGATCAAGTCGTTCCTTTGTGGCCTTTCACCCAAAGCAGATCCCGGTTGGCTCCCTGGTTTTCTGCGGAGCTCCAGGAAATGAAGCATCAGAAGAGAGGCCTAGAGAGCTGTTGGAGGTCCAGCCAGTCTGAATCTGACCGATTGCAGCTGAGGGCCTATGTTAGGTCCTATTTGGCTGCAATGAGGGAGGCGAAACGTGTCTACTTCTCTCTCATCAAATCCACAGATAATCGCCTGGCCACCCTGTTCAGGATCACCTGCTCCCTCCTTAACCAGAGCGGGGGGGAGGATCCTTTGCAGGGACGAGCCAAGGAGTTTAGTCAACATCTGATGGATAAGATCACTCAGATCCGAGCCGGCTTGGACTCCGACTGGTCAGAGTCCGATGGGAATGATATGGCGGGTCTTAGGGGTGTTATCTGGGAGGAGCTTGACCCTGTGACTCCAAATGTGGTGGACAGGATAATGGGGAAGCTGAGAGCTGCCATGTGTTTATTGGACCCGTGTCCCTCCTGGCTGGTCTATGCCACCCGGGAGGTCACACGAGGCTGGATCCAGGCAGTAATTACTGCTTATTTGAGTGAGGGAGTCTTCCCCTCCGCCTTGAAGGAGGTGGTGGTGAAGCCCCTGCTCAAGAAGCCTGCCCTGGACCCAGCTAATTTAAACAACTTTTGTCCCATCTCCAACCTTAGCTTTATTGCAAAGGTTGTTGAGAGCATGGTAGCGAAGCAGCTCCCGGTGTTCCTGGAGGAAACCAACTATCTCGACCCACACCAATCGGGCTTCAGGCCCGGATACAGCATGGAGACTGCATTGGTCTCACTGGTGGATGATCTCTGGAGGGCACGGGACAGGGGCATTCCTCTGTCCTGGTCCTATTAGATCTCTCAGGCTTTTGATACCATCGACCATGGTATCCTACTGCGACGCCTCGAGAGGTTGGGAGTGGGGGACACCATTTTGCAGTGGTTCTCCTACCTCTCGGACCATATGCAGATGGTGTTGACGGGGGCAGGGATCGGCCCTGAGGCCACTCCTTTGTGGTGTGCCTCAGGGGTCAGTTCTCTCGCCCCCTCCTGTTCAACATCTATATGAAGCCGCTGGGTGAGATCATCTGTGGTTTTGGGGTGATGTATCATCAGTATGCTGATGATACCCAGCTTTTTATCTCCACCCCTAACCAACCCAGTGACGCCCTCGACGTGATGGTCCAGTGCCTGGAGGCGGTGCAAGTCTGGATGGGGAGGAACAGGCTCAGGCTCAACCCAGCCAAGACCGAGTGGCTGTATGTGCCGGCGTCTCGAGTTGTCCGGGATATTCCACCGTTAACTATGGGGGGAGAGGTGTTGCCCCCCTGTAGATAGGGCGCACAACTTGGGCATCCTGGATGCACGGCTCAGTTTGGAGGAGCAGGTGGGAGCCATGACCAGGGGGGCATTTGCCCAGGTTCGCCTGGTGCGCCAGTTGCGCCCCTTTTGGACCAAGACGCCTTACGTATAGTCACTCATGCGCTTGTCACTTCCCATCTGGACTACTGCAATGGTCTCTACATGGGGCTGCCCTTGAGGACCACCCGGAGGCTTCAACTGGTCCAGAATGCAGCGGCATGGGTTGTGATGGGAGTGTCCCGATACTCCCATGTTACACCCCCTCCTGCGTGCGCTGCACTGGTTACCGGTTGCCCTCTGGGTGAGATTCAAGGTGCTGGTTTTGACCTATAAAACCCTTCATGGCTGAGGACTGGGATATTTACGGGAGACCCTGCTGCCAGCGACTGTTTCCCATCGTCCTGTGCGCTTTCACAGACAGGGCCTCGTGGTTTCGTCAGCCAGACAATGTCGGCTGGCGACCCCTAGGGGTAGGGCCTTCTCTGTGGGAAGCACCCACACCTTGGAACCAGCTGCCCCTGGAGCTCTGGGTGGCCCCTGACCTCCGCTCCTTCCGGGGGGGCCTAAAAACATAGTTGTTCCAACTCGCTGACCTGGACTGAGGGTGGGCTATATGGGGAGTTTTAAGGATTGTTTTTAGTGTTTTAATTATATTTTGGGTTTCTACTAGATTTAATTTCTTTTTAATTGTATATTTGTATCGTTTTTGCTATACGCCACCCCGAGTCCTTAGGGAGATGGGGCGGCTTAGAAATCCAATTAATAATAATAATAATAATAATAATAATAATAATAATAATGGTGTTGTTGTTGTTGTTAGAATATATCTCCGTGAGGAGAAACGAGTGTAGCCAGGAAAGCATGAGTAGAGAGACAATGAATAAGACACTTGACACGAGGAGTAAACTGAATACAGGAAATGTTGGTTTTACTATCAGTGAGGATTTAGCAGAGTCCAAAAACAGTCCGAGTCATACACGAAACAAGTCAGTCAGTATCTTAATGCTATTCCAAATATCAATATGTCTTTGTCCTTACCAATCAGCAGGCACAGTTTGTAGTTTGTCAAAACAGTAGCAAACTCACATCCAATAGTCGAAGTCAAAACACGGAGAACCATAAACAGTAGGCAATCAACACAGAGATAGAGCAGAGAGCAGGGAACCAGGTTTCTGGCTCCATCTTATGGCCGGTTGCTGTAGCCATAGCCAATCACATCCCGGCTACTCTTAAAGTGACATACACTTTCAATCCTGGCTTATATATTACAAACCCAAACGTTAGTTATACTAACAACAACAACAACAATAATAATAATAACAACTTCGTAGTGCTTTACAGCCCTCTCTAAGCACTTTTCCAGAGTCCACATATTGTCCGCAACAATCTGGGTCCTCATTTTACTGACCTTGGAAGGATGAAAGGCTGAGTCAACCTTGAGCCCGTCAGGTTCAAAGGAATCAAATTCCTGGCAATGTGGGCAGAGTTAGCCTGCAATACTGCATTCTAACCACTGTGCCACCACATTTCTTACTTACCTTCCTGCATTAAGCTTGTTATTCATAAAGTTCGTATCGCATATTCTGAGTATTTACATAAAGGCACTTGAAATCTTTGTGACTTAGTGTGGTCCTTGCATTTGCCTCCTTGTTATTGGTTGCCAACACATCCTGCATACTCCTTTCAGTTCCATTCCCAGTACCATTTCAATTTAAAGTCCTCTGGATCAGGTTAGCAAAGTACTTTTTAAACACCTTCTGCCCAACTCTTGTGAGGTGCAGCCTATCCCCCGCCAGGAGTCTCCTGTCTTGGGATCATGTTTTCTTATTAAAATCTAAACCATTTCTGTTGTCCTTGCCTGTGTAGCCAGATGGCTACATTTCTTGCTCTTATTGGGCTACTTCCTTGGATGGATGGATGGATGGATGGGAGGGAGGGAGGGAAACATCGAAACATTTGTACCCAGCTCTGTCACCTTTCTGCTATTACTCTATCGTCATAGCCATCTTTTAAGGCTTTGGCTGGCTGTGTCATAGAGCAGAGGATATTTATCAATGGACTTTTTACTCATGCATGCCACATCTTTCTCTTGCTTGACTGATCAGAGAGAATCTAGCAGCTGTTTCTTTCAATAGGGGGTTTCTGATCACCACCACCATTAAAGTGGAGGCAGGAATCATTCGTATTTATTTTTAAATTTTGATTTAATTTGCTCTGGACTCTGCCTATTCCAGAATGACTCTGGCTTACAATTTAAAAATAGAGGGAAAATCTGAAGTGTCTAGACAATAATATCCCATAATGAGTTAAAAAAACCCATCTAATGGCTCCATGGCCATCTACCTCAAGGCCTGGGAGAAGAAGCATGTTTTAAGGACTACTGGCACATCATTAGAGAAATTTTAGGGGATATCATTTTAGAGTGCAGATACCGTAACAAAAATGGTAAAATTCCTGGGTTGGGTAGGAAATATTAAGTTGAAGGGTCATGGAGCACACCAATTCTGCCAATCTTCCTGGACAGGCAGAAATTATGGGATATAGGTAGTCCTTCAAATAACCTAGCCTTTACTCATCCACTTGGTCATCTTAGTGTTTGAGATTTGTGGCCACTTTTCATCCAGGAATTCAGAAAACAAATCAAGCTTCTTGCTGCTGCCCTTTTGCAAGCACTTTCTGTATCTTATTTAAGAATTTCCCATCTTCCCTTCAAGCATAAGTCGCTTCACTTTCTCTTCCAGGATGTACATCCTGAATTCGTGCAATTCATTCTGAACTATGTATAATTCTTGTCCTCTTCAGAATAAAAAACATGACATTTCTGCAGTCACAAGAACTAATGAAAAAGTACTTTCTCCTTGACTTCCTCTTCCAAACTTCTATTTGTACTCATCCCATTTGCTCACTTATAATAATTTTGATTGTTGCTTAGTAATGTGATACAATCAGTTTATTGCTTGATTTCTGGTGATTCCAGGCAATTTATTGACAAGTATGGAAAAAGTTTATATTTTCAGTTTAACTCTGTAACCCTAACCCTAGTCTAGTGTTGCCAGGTAGATGCCCATTCAAATATTAATCAAATCTTACTTAGTTAATTTTTGGGAGAGTTGAAACGAGATTCACAAGGTATATAGATTTCAAAACTAGCATTAATCATAGTCTAAACTGACATGTTTTTTGTCATGAGTATTAGTCATCTGTTCAAGAAATATCAGACATTTTTATGTTTACTCTCCTCATGTATGTGATTATTTTTAATATTTGAAAAGTAATGATGGTTATGCCAAATTTTCCTGATTCTCATTGTTCACAGGGCTTTTCTATCACTTTGAAAAGTGATTTGGGAGCAAATTAGCATTGATTTGAATGTAGAATTTTTCTTTATGTTACCTTTATTGAAGAAGGCTTTTATTAAAACCTATTGAAGCTTTTTTTTTAGAATATGGCAAAAATATCGTCAGACTAAAGAACTTACAATATGTAGTGGAATAGGTTGAAATTTAACAATCCACCTAACAGAAAAAGGGCTGTCAGTTATTTTACACTTCACAAGGGAGGAGGGGGAATAATGAATTCAGGGTAGCATAAGCAAGCCACTACCTCAAATACAGGTAGTCCTCAACTTACAACCATTGGTTTAGTGACTTCAAAATTATAATGACATTGGAAACAAGTGACTTACAGCCATTTTTAGCACTTACGGCCATTGCAGCATCCCCATGGTCACATCAGAATCCAGATGCTTGATAACTGACCCCAGTTTATGACGGTTGCAGTGTGTCCCAGGGTCTCGCAATTCCCTTTCTCGACCTGACATGCAAAGTCAATGGGGAAGCCAGATTCATTTTAACAACAATATTACTTAACAGCTTGTGGTGATTCGCTTAAGAACTGGGGCAAGAAATGCTATGAGGGGGCAAAACTGACTTAACTGTCTTGCTTAGCAACAGAAATTTTGGGCTCAGTTGTCGGCGTAAGTCGAGGGCTGCATTAAGTTGGAGACTTGGGCTATTTGCATACACAATTACTTGATGCTAAGCTCTTTTCTGACTCCAGAGACTGGTATGAGAAGGGATTAGCTGGTCTCTGTTTAATACTTTGGGAGTTTAACTAATCAGATTATCCAGCAATATGGATGTAATTAGAAAGGATCTATTAGCTTATGGAGCCTTGTGCATTTTTATCATTTCTCTTTTCTCAGCCGATGAGCTTGTGATGTTTTGCATGCGTTATTTTACTTGGGAGGGGGAAAAAGGCTTATAGTTTTCAAATTGTGCTTTTTTTGTTTCACTCATGCCTGTTTTTTGCTTTCTCATCCCCCATTCACACACTGAAATGCTTTATATTGCTTTTAAATTGTAATATATATGTACAGTAATAACAATCAGCTAATACCTGTGACTCCAAGAAATTGAATAAACCAAAGAGATACACAAATGCTATGAACTGTAGTTGTGATTCACCACAGCGCCAGCCAGAGATTTACAGCCTAGATCACAGTGTCAAGGTATCTATTACAGGAAAGGAAGCTTACTTCAAAAAACAAGCAAAACTTGCACAAAGAAGAAAATAAAATATTTTGATAAGTTTCACAATGGAGACCAACAGCAGTTACAAAGAAATCAGCGTATCCAAAACGGGTGTTATCAAGGCAATGAGATTTCTGGGAGGTGGGTAATTTTTGTGTGTGCAACTTTGCTGCAAAAGAAGTAAGACATCTCTTCCTGAACTAGTTAAACCAACAAGTGATTAAAATGAGAAATAAAGTTTAGATCAGACACGGTTACCTATGGCCAATATTAGAGAATTACTGGGCAAGTAATACACTATTCTTAACACCGCACAATGAAATTATTTAGGAGGAAATTACTTCAGAACTCTTGCAAGCAGAGCACCCCTCCATTACTTATCCAAAAGATGCTGATGTTTTAAACTCCATGTATTCTGGGTGTCAACTCACAGTATAACTCTTTAAGTACCAATATTTTTTTTAATCTAAAAAACAGATTGCTTTAATAAATGACGGACAAGCATAGTGTTCAAACATTGTAACATCTTGTAAATCTGTTTATTACACCAATAAGTTTCATTTTTCAGGATGTGGCTTGAATGGCTGCCAGGATTTCTCTTCACCTGTTACTCATTTCTTTTCTGCTCTCTGCATTCCAGGGTCTGCAGAAATACAAAATATTTTACTACTAGCTTCAGCATAGTTTGGAGGGATTGGAAAATGTGTAAAAGTGATTTATATGTGTCATCTGTTATCCTAGCTGTCTAAGAAAATGACTTTAAAATGGGCTTGGCTGTAAGGAAACTCAGACTAAATCCTTCAGAAGCTACTGATTGCCTAAGCCCAAGTGAAACATACTAAGTGATTAATCTAAGTTCCAATATAGTTATATTTCATTTATCCTGAAATATAAACTCACCTATTATTATTTAGTAAGTATAAAAAAAGATGTGATAGCTTGCAAACCGATCAACTAGTTTAGGGGCGTCAAACTGGTGTCATCATGGTGTCACATGATGTATTGGGATTCCCCCCCCCCTTCGCTAAACTGGGAGGGGCGGGCCAGCACGTGATGCATCTGGGCTGCGGGCCACGAGTTGACATCCCTGAACTAGTTTGACATCATATTTGAACATTGCTTTAATATAGTTTGCTATATAAACAGCAAATCATTAGGCTTTGTGAATCACAGTGTGATTGGCAATGGTTTGATTAATAAGCTATAGTTAAACCATGGTTATGTGAAATGAGAGAGCTGGTGGGTATGAAAACATACTTCCTTATATCTGTCATTAATTTTCTAATTTTCTATTCTTTTTTTCTATACAGCAGAGGAACGATAAGTCTAGCTACATACCATAGAGGGGACGCAGTGGCTCAACAGCTAGGATGCTGAGCTTGTCGATTAGAAAGGTTGGCAGTTCAGCAGTTCGAATCCCTAGCGCCGCGTAACGGAGTGAGCTCCTGTTACTTGTCCCAGCTTCTGCCAACCTAGCAGTTCAAAAGCATGTAAAAATGCAAGTAGAAAAATAGGGACCACTTTGGTGGGAAGGTAACAGTGTTCCGTGCACTTTCAGCATTTAGTCATGCTGGCCACATGACCATGGAGACGTCTTCAGACAGCGCTGTCTCTTCAGCTTTGTAATGAAGATGAGCACCGCCCCCTAGAGCCAGAAATGTCTAGCACATATGTGCGAGGGGAACCTTTACCTTACCTCCATAGATACGCTGTTTGAAGAGCTCAGTCTTATCTCAATAGAGGACTATCTAACTGCTACATTTCATTTCCTGGTGACTATAAGAATAGTTCAGGATGGAAAAGGCCCACCTCTATGTGTAGGTGATATATTGGGGTTCCTGGCTATTGATAGCTTCAACAATGGATAGTTGATAGGAAGAGGCAAGGTTGAAATTTATTATGGTTGGTCAGAGTCAGACTGATGTTTAGACTGGGTCTCTCTTATAGTGAGATAGTGCTTATATTCAATGCTACAATATTGGCATCTTTTAATATGTATGCTAGGTATTTCTTTGTATTGTGTCAATACAGGCAACCTTACATTGTTTTTGTGCTTCTCTAGATGTTCAGTTATTCTTTATGTCAGTTCCTGTTGCTTTTTTTTTCTAGAGGGCTTTCCTTTTTTCTGAGGAGCAGTGAGATGAAAATGATTCAATAGCTAGTCCTCTACTGCTGATTCCCTCTGATTTGCCTCTACAATCTGAGCTACTTGTGGCAAGGCTTCAATTTCTTTGCCCTGGGTAGATCTTGACAGTTTAATTCTATTTCTGTGAACACTATGCTATGCTAAAACTATAAATTGACATTGATGTCCTAGTTTCTGTTATTTCCGATTCTTAACATCATTCTTCTCCCATGAGCTGTTCAGAGCATCCAGGATTGGGAGGTGCTTCAGTCTCTTCCTAGTCAGGCTGGGCTTAAACTTTGAGGACGCTTCTCCTCCTCCACGGGACTCCTCCTTAACATCCCCAGTTTTAGCTCAGCCTTCGTAGGAACAGGCTGTTTCTCACCTTGGCCGGAATAGAAGCTAAAACATCAACAAAAATTCTCAGGTTTGACTTTATTGTCCCTTGGTATAACGAGGTCTTGCAGCTCCCGATGGCTCTATTTAACACCCTAGACTGTCAGAGCTTGCAACAACACCCCTCGGAGCGGTAGTGGTGCTCCCTGAGCGGTTTGAGGCGTCTGCCTCTAAAGAAAAGATCTTTCCGATCTTTTCTGCGGCCCGAGCAGCGAGTGCTGCATGTATGGCAAACAACAGAACCATTGAGCACACTACAAAAAAAGAAAGAAAGAGGGTTCCAGATCTACAACCCTTCCGTGGAACTAGCAAGGGCAATTTCCAGCAAAAGGGTGCAAATCTCGCCAACGCGACGCCATTTCCAAGCCGCAAGGCACGTGTTTTTTCTGCCATTAATGGAGGACCATGTGAGGCTTTTCCCCGTTAGGTTTCCCTTCCTGGGGACCAGGGGCCTGATATTCCCCCCCTCTAGCTCGCTCAATTACCTCAAGTCCTTTGGGTTTAGTAGCCAGTTTAATTGGAAGCATACAAAATGCAGCAACCAAGAGTCTCATTGTTACTGCACAACGTAGCTCCTGGCACCATTTTAAATTTCATCTAGCAGCAAGAGGCTCTTCCCTGTTAGGTTTCCCTTTCTGGGGACCAGGGGTCCATTATAACTTACAACCAAACGAAGGGTCCTCAAGTTAATTTGCACCCATTCTTGGGAACAGTTAATCAAATATAAAAAATGGAATATGTATATATAAAAGAATCAAAGATCAAAATCAAAAATCAAAATTGATTAATTAACACAATTTAAGAGGACCAAGCATCTTGGTTAATCACCTCCGGCTCCTCCAGGCAGCAGGCGCACAGTGGGATCAACCTTCTTCATAAACATTAGCCTCACTAACATTGCAGGCAGCCATAGCTCAAGGGCACCTACTTCCAAAAAGGCCTGGGACAAATCCACGGAGCCCAAAAAGCCCTCTCAAGCAGCAGAAAAAGATGTCCACAGAAGGCATCAAGCCTTAGAAAAGGAAGTGAGGAAACATGCCAGGGAGACCGAGCAAGACCCACCTCAGTCTATCACCATTCAGACCCCAGGCCCCCCAGCCTCTCCATTGGATTTATCTATCCAAGCGAGGCGTACCACCCTCAGACTGCCTCCTCCTGATATCCCAGACCCTCGGCCAACCGCACGAAGGGCTCCAAAGGCAACTTTTACGCCCACTGTGGCTGGCCTCCACCAGGAGAACGATCTACCTGAGGAAATCCCTGTCAGAATCAGAACGTGGATGGAACTGGCAATACAGAAGGGCATTGCGGCTGGGGTACAGCAATCTATTCAAGCTAGATGATATTCTTCCACTTCGGATTGCGGATCCTTCTCAGAGTAGTCCTTAGGCATGATGGAGCATCTTTCTCAGGTACCTCCCCAAGGGGAGTTCCCTATCCCACACGATAACCACCCACAGGGTTTTCCAGAGATGGAGGACCAAGATGAACAAATGGACCAATTATAGGAGGGATCCATACAAAATGTTGATCAGGGGCTATCAGAGGCGGACCCATTGGAACGGGGAATGTCTGATGACGAGGGCCTCATTCCCGACCAACCAGTCTTTACGGGATTATTCCGCCCACAACTTTTCAGGTCCCTGTTCAAGGCCAAAAGCACCGCTCGCCTTGACACAGTGACCTCCTCTTTACCACCAGCAGCACCCCAAGATGAGTCAGGAAACTTAATCTTCTCCCAACCCATCAATGAAGTGGACGTAATTCCGGTCCCTCATATGTTTAAGGACTTAGTCCAGCAACAATGGCCATCTGCTGCGTCGTATCCCGCGCCCACGGGATATGATAAAAAAATTTATAATCTGGCCCCTGACTTTTCAAATGCTCTAAACACACCTGAAGTAGATGAACTGATTGTATCCCTCCTCCATTAATAATAATAATAATAATAATAAATAATAATAATAATAATAATAATAATTTATTAGACTTGTATGCCGCCCTTCTCCCTAAGGACTCAGGGTGGCGAACATTAAAAATCTCAAACAATTACAATAAAAATAATTAAACAAATACAAGTCTAAACAATCAGTTAAAATAATTAAAACAATTGAATAACCCACACCCCCGGGTCAGTCCAGACCGGCCTGTTGAAACAACCAGGTCTTCAGGTCCCGGCGGAAGGAGCAGAGATCAGGGGCCAAACGGAGATCCATGGGGAGCTGGTTCCATAGGGTGGGCGCTCCCACAGAAAAGGCCCTAGCCCTGGGGACCACCAGCCGATAATGCCTAACCGACGGTATCCCAAGGAGGCCCCTCCTATGGGCGCGTACAGGGCGATCAGAGTGTGATGCTGGCAGGAGGCGTTCCCGCAAGTACCCTGGCCCCAAGCCATTTAGGGCTTTATAAGTTGTTACTAGCACCTTGAAACATTCCCACTGAGGCAGAGGAAGCCCTGAAACCAGAAGAAAAAAAGGCAGAACTGGCCCTTTGCAGAGCTGACGTTTCAGATGCCTGGGCCATCAAAGCAACTACAGCTGCTTTTTTCTTTACTAGGTCCTCACTTCGATGGCTTCGACACCTCAGGGACACCATACCAGTTTCTAACATACATGCACATCAGGACATAGCCAAACTTATAGCGGCAGCAGAGTTTTCTGCAGATGCCACTTTCAGTGCTGTAAAGTTCTCTTCCAGAGCCATCGCATCTCAGGTTTCAGCAAGGAGGTTGTTATGGCTCCGGCATTGGCAGGCTGACACCAAACAAAAAACCTGTTGGCAGTGTCCTTGATCCACTTTTGATAGAAACTCTGTCTAAGAAAAAGATTCTCCCCTCCCTTTTTCGAAAATCCGACAATAAATCTCCCCAACCATTTCAGAGAAGTTCCTTTCGAAGCTTCTATCAAAGACCCAACTACCCTTGTTTCCAGAGGACATTAGGTTATAGGCAAGGGCAACAGCAGGACAGATTCGATCCTACAGACAGGTATAGAAGGGGAGGGCAAAACGAGACAGCACCGGGGTGCGGGAAATAAGTCTCCGCCACCCCAGATAAAAAACAGAATAAGGCACCCATTGGGGGGGGGGCGTCTAAAATTATTTGCTTACAAATGGGATGCCTCCACGTCTGATGCTTGGGTCAGGAACACTATTAGATTTGGCTTGGCTCTGGAGTTCCACTGCAACCCCCCGGACATTTTTATGAGATGCCCATGATCCAGGGACCCCAAAAGGAGATCCCTTATGGAGACTGCTATCACTCATCTTCTACAGATACAAGCTATTCAACCAGTCCCTTTGGAACAACATGGTCGGGGATTTTATTCTCATTTGTTTGTGGTCCCTAAAAGTTTGGGGGGTTGGAGGGCAATTCTAGACTTAAAATGTCTCAATTGATTCCTAATATACTGTAAATTCAAAATGACAACACTCCAATCCATCTTGCTCAGCATCAGACGGGGCGACGTTTTAACATCTATTGATCTCACTGAGGCATATTTACACATTTCAATCGGGTCATCCCACTCTAAGTTTCTTAGATTTTGTTATGATAATCTTCACTATGAATACGTTGCTCTC
This sequence comes from Naja naja, assembly GCA_009733165.1. Lineage (NCBI taxonomy): Eukaryota > Metazoa > Chordata > Lepidosauria > Squamata > Elapidae > Naja > Naja naja. Next base: position 25,370,604 of record CM019150.1, read on the forward strand.
CCTTTTGGCCTGGCCTCAGCTCCCAGGACCTTCATCAAGGTTCTGGAGGCTCTGGCCACTTTCCTCAGAGATACACCCATCCAATTACAATGTTATCTCGATGACATGTTACTCTTGTCATCATCCACTAGACAGGCTAACATTGATACCCAACTTACAGTAAGGACCCTGCAACAGCATGGGTTCTCCATTAATTGGACAAAAAGCCACTTATCCCCCTCAACTAGATTAATTCATTTAGGGGCTGTCTTGGACACAGAACAGGGCAGAGTCTTCTGCTCCCCAGAGAGACTAGAAAGTATCAGGTGATTATCACAGGAGATCAGGACCCTAAAAAAGGTACTGCTAGCCCTCCTATCTCAATTATTAGGGAAGTTGATTTCCTGCATTTCCACCATTCCTTGGGCCCAATTCCACACCAGACATCTACAGTGGTTCATGTTACCGTACCAGCATTCCGGCAGAGCCAACTCTAAATTACGGTCACAGTACCGCCAAATGTCCTGAGATCCCTTCGCTGGTGGACAGTGTCCTCAATCAACAAGGGTTGTCTTTTCAGAGATCCAGACAGATCGACTGTCACCACAGATGCCAGCCTATCCGGATGGGGGAGTCACTACCTGTACCACGCGGCTCAAGGGCGTTGAACCATCCTGGAACAATCATACAACAATTGGCTGGAGCTGAGAGTGATCCACCTAGCTTTACTCAGGTTCTTACCTCTGTTCCAATCCAAACACATCCTAGTGTTGACCGACAACATCACCACGAAAGCCCATATAAACAAATGGGGGCACCCACTCAAGGCAACTGATGAGGGAGTCAGAGAGATTATTCCTGTGGGCAGAACGCAACTTGCTCTCCCTCAGAGCAGAACACATATCAGGGTCTTCAAACATCCAGGCAGATTGGCTAAGCAGGGCCACAGTCGACCCATCAGAATGGCGCCTGCACCCATCGATCTTTCAGGAAGCAGTGCAGAGGTTTGGCCAACCCGTCATCGACCTGTTCGCCTCCCCCCTCAACACCCAGCTATCGCAGTTCATTTTGCGATACTCATCGCAGGGGGTGGAGGACGTAAATGCCCTCCACTGTTGCTAGCTCCCTGGACTGCTATACACGTTTCCACCCCTCCCAGTGATCCCCAAACTGATCCAGAACCTTCTGCAGGAGAGGGCAGAAATGTTGTTAGTGGCCCCTTTTTGGCCTCGGCGGACATGGTTTGCAGACCTGCGGGACCTGTCAACGGAGCCACTGTGGAGGATCCCATCGTCGATCGTCTCGCTGTCCCAGGGGCCAGTTTTACATCCAGACCCACAATGGCTCAACCTACCCATATGGAAATTGAGCGGTGTCAATTTCAGGTCATCCATACGAAACAGGCGGCTAAACGTCCTTCGACGAACTGTATCTATGAGGCAACCTGGTCTACTTTTTTTAAAATATTTTTATTTTTAAAAAACAAAAATACAAATCTCTATTCACATTAACAGTGTTTGTGTCGTTATTGATACATACCTCTCCTTTTATACATAAACATCAGCTCTTATTCCTATCCTCCACCCATTTGTACCACCTATCCCAAACCTCATAATAGTCTGAATCATCTTTGCCTCTTAATTCCATTGTGAGCTCATCCAGTTCTGCACAATCCATTATTTTTTGTGTCAAGTCTTCTTCAGATGGTATCTTTTCCTTCTTCCATCCCTGTGCGAAGGCTATTCTTGCTGCAATTATGATATGTATAATGATGTATCGGATGACCTTGCTCAATTTTCCCTTAATTATTCCTAATAAGAATGTTTCCGGTTCGAGTTCTAATTTGTGCTCTGTAATTTCTAATAACCATCTTTGTACCCTCATCCAATATTTTTTAACCTCTGGACACTGCCACCACATATGGAAGAACATTACTTCTTTGTGTTTATACTTCCAACATTCTGTTTTTGTATTTGGATACATTTTGGCCAATCTTGCTGGCACTAGATGCCACCTACAAAACATTTTATATTGATTTTCTTTAAATGCTGTGACAATGTCAATTTACAGTTATCAATCCACACTTTTTTCCAATCCTCCAAATTTATATTATGCCCTACATTTTTTGCCCAGGCAATCATTGATCCCTTTACTATTTCCTCTTCTAATTCTACTTCCAACAAATAGTTATATATTCTTGTTATAAATTTTATCTCCTTGGCTATCAAAAATTGGTCCAGTTGTTGTAAGTCCTTTTCTATCCCTTGTTCTTCTAAGTCCTTCCTAAATTTTGCCTGAATTTGTAAATATGACCACCAATCTATAATTATGTCTTGTTCTTTTAATTTATCAATCGTTTTTAATTTCCCCTGATTATCTAATAGTTCTTCATATCTGACCATTTGCCTTGTATCTCTCATATTTGGATGTAATATCACTTCCATTGGTGAGACCCATTTTGGTATCTTTATATAATGTTTTCTTTTAATCTTTTCCCAAGTTTGCAGTAGTGATTATCTTATCAAATGTCTATGGAAGTATGAATGTGTCTTGTTTTTTTTTGTCCCGTAAGAAAGCATGCCACCCTGCTTGGAGGTCGTGGCCCTCAATTGCCAAAATTATTTTGTTTTTCAAATTTATCCATTCCCTCACCCATAATAGTATTGCTGCTTGGTAATGCAGTTCCCACTTTGGGAGTCCAAGTTCGCCTCTACTTCTACTATCTTGTAACGTTTTTAGACTTATTCGTGCTTTTTTACCCATATGAAATACATATGAATTTCATAATTATCTTGTTTAACTCCTGAAAAAGTCTTCTATCTAATTTTATAGGAATTGTCTGAAAATAGTATAGTAATTTCGGTAAAATATTCATTTTTATCGCTGCTATCTGCCCTAATAAAGATAGTTGTAATTTCCCCCAGTTTGTCAGTTTGTTGAAGCAATTTCTTATAATTGTCCTCCTTTATAGAGGAACATCTCCCTGATAGCCAGATTCCCAAATATTTAGGGGTTTTTTACCATCTGCAATCCCATTTTTTCTTCTAAGTCTTTTTTCTGTCTTTCTGTCAAATTTTTAGCTAATATTTTGGTTTATTCCTTATTAATTTTTAATCCTGCTACTGCTCCAAATTCCTCCAATTCTTGTAATAAATTTATCCCTGTCTCCATTGGTTCTTCAATAAAAAAACCCAGGTTGTCCTCAACACCTGTACTTTATATTCTTCTTTAATCCTCAATCCACCTATTCCCTTGTTTTGTCTGATCTGGGTTAATAGCACTTCTAGAGTCAAAATGAAAAGTAGGGGCAACACTGGACATCCCTGCCGTACACCCTTCCTTATTTCAAAACTCCGTAGTCTCTCCATTTATAATCACCTTGGCTTTTTGGTTTGAGTATACAGTGCTGATCATTTTTCTAAATTTGATTCCAAACCCCATATTCTCTACCTGTTGAATTAAGAATGCCAATCGAGATTGTCGAATGCTTTCTGAGCATCCAAGAAAATCAATGCTGCCTGCTTTTCCGGATGGGCCCATAGTATTCCAATACATTAAGCACTATTCTCGTGTTATTTCTTATCTGTCTGGAAGGTAGAAAGCCGTTCTGGTCTGAATGTATAAGATCATTTAATACTACTTTCAACCTTTCAGACATTATTGTTGTGACTATCTTATAATCTACATTCAATAATGAGATTGGCCTATAGTTTTTAATTTGGTTGTGGTCAGTGTCTTCTTTGGGGATTAATGAAATATATGCTTCTGTCCATGATTCGGGTAGCTTGGCATGCTCCAATACATCATTATACAGATCCAACATCACTGGTGCAAAACATTCATACAAACATTTATAAATTTCTACAGGAAGACCATCTGGCCCTGGAGTCTTATTATTTTTCTGTTTTTTAACCGCCATATCTAATTCTATGGGTGTTATTTCTCTATTTAATATGTCTCTCTGTTCTTCACTTATTTTCAGTAGACCTTTCTCTTTCAAATATTGTTCTATATTATCTTTGTTCATCTTCCTTCCTTAATAATTGTTCAAAATATTTTTGCACTATTTCTTTCTTCTCTGCCATTCGGTATTGTATTTTTCCGTTTTAATCTCCCAACTCCTGAATCAGCCTTTTCTCTCTTTCTAGTTTTAACTTGTAGGCTAACCATCTCCCAGGCTTATTAGCATGCTCAAAAAAATTCTGTTTTGCTCTTTTGACCTCCTTTACTCTCTCTTCCTGGTTCATAATATTTAATTTATGCTTAGCTAGAATCATCTCCCTTCTCATTTTCTCATCTTGTGGTTTTTTTTGTAATCTGCTTTCTAACTCTTTAATCCCCTCCTGTAGCCTATTTTGTTTTCCCCACCTTTCTTTATTTCTTTTAGCCATGCAGGCTATTGTTATTCCCCTCAAATATGCTTTTGCTGTGTCCCATAATATCTGTATTGAGGTTTGTTGGACAGTATTCTCCTTAAAAAATAACTCAATTTCTGATTTAATTTTGACACAAATTTTTCCTCTTTTATGATCTGGGGGTTTAATGTCCATCTTCTCCTCAATTTTTTCCTTACCTTCCAAATTATTTTAATGGATTGTGGTCTGCCCATACATTTGTCATAATCTCTACTGATTCTAATTCATTTCCTAGTTCTACATTCATCCACGCCATATCTAATCGCGACCACGACTTATGTGGATTGGAGTAGAAGGTATATTCTTTTTTCCCCAAATTTAATCTTCTCCGTTGGTCCACCAGATTCAATTCCTGTGTCATCTCAAAGAAGGATGTTGGCAGGCTTTTCCTTTTCTTTTTATTTTTTATACCACTAATATAATCCTTTCTTATATCTGTCACTGCATTAAAATCCCCCACTATACATATATTTCCTTGTCCAATTTCTAAAATTTTATCATGTAAATTACTATAGAATTGACTTTGATTTTCATTCGGGGCATAAATTACAACTAATAACATTGGTTTCTGACATATTTCTAATTCGAGTATCAGTACTCTTCCATTGGGGTCTACATATTTTTCTACTGCCTTTATTCCTTCTTTGATGTATACAGCCATCCCTCTCTGTTTCTGATCCGCCAGAGCTGTAAATAACCTTCCTAGTTTGGGGTACTCTATGCATTTCCGAAATTGTTCTTTAATATTGTTCTTGCAGGCATATTATTTCTGCTTTTTGTTTAGCCAATCTCATTAGTATTTGTTTTCTTTTAATAGGTGAGTTCAGTCCATTGATGTTTAATGATATTAGCCTGGTTTCATCTTCTATCCTCCTACCTATGGGTTGGTATCTGCCTTCTATTAATTCTGGTATCTCTTTGTGGGCGTGATCTTAGTTTCATTCCTTCCTTCTCTCCTTGTTCAATTTCCTCTTTACTCCTTCCCTCTTGTTCTGTTTCTCCTAGTTCCTGCCATTGGTCTTCTTGACTCCCTGTCTCCAGCTCATCCCTGCTACTGCTTCCTTCTTCCATTCCTACTATTTGGTCATACAGGTCCTGTGCTTTATCTAAATTGTCTATTTTCAGCCTCTTCTCTTGCCATGTTACTAACATCCCTTCCGGGATAAGTCATCAAAATGCTACATTTCTTTTAATCAATTGTGTTGCCAGAAATTTATAATCTCTTCTGTACTCACGTACTTTCTTCAGGATCTGTTTTAAAGTTTGTATCTCTTTATCTTTATATATTAACAGTTCATCCCTTGTTATTTTATATATTATGTCCCGTACTTTCTTCCTAGCAAACCTAACATGGACCTCTTGTGGTAGTCTATTATGTCTCGCAGAGCTGGTTTGAATCTATAGGCTTCGTCAATTTCTAGCAGGATCTCTCGACTTTCTCTCTGTAAAACTGGTGCAATTAGATCTGCCATGATAGTGCTCAAATCTTCCTCTCTGTTCTCCATGATGTTCTGGAACCTCAAGTAGAAAGCAGCGTGGTCCATTTCGAGATGTATAATTTGTTCCTCTAATTTCTTATTCATTGTCATCTTTCTATCTACTAACTCCAGTTTCTTCTCATTTTGCTCTGATCTCATTTCCACTACTTGTAATATTTGTTCATTTTTCTCAATAGTTTGTTGTATTGTGTCTACTTTGTCTTCTAATTTGTTGATGTTCCCCTTCATTTCCACATGATTCCTTGATATGTTCTCCTGCATCTTCATCTGGTGCTCCTGCAACTTCACCATGGCCTCTTGGATTGCCAGCAATGATGTTTGTATTGTTTGCATGTTGGATGTTGTACTTTGCTTTTTGGCCCCCAACATTCCCTCAATTGTCTTCTGGCGAGCAGGAGATAAGACTGTCGATATTGCGCTGGGTGTTGTCTTCTTTGTCATTCTCAAGGTTGATGTTATGGCACTTGTCATGTTTTTGAAACTTCTGTTTGCTTCTGCCCACACTAGCATCCACTTTGTGTTCTATTTCAAAGTTTTATTTTGGTTGATCTCTTTTTTTCCTTTCCTACTTGTTTCTACTTGTTTTTACTTTAAAACCTACCTCAGTTTATCAAGTTTTCCTTAAATATTTAAACTATCCCAATTTACTGTATCCCTACCAATCACAAAACATACCTATCTACCTCTCAACCAAGCTCTTTCTCACTATTCCTATCCTATTTATCCTCTTTATATACTATATTATGATAATTCCTTCTAATCCATATACTAAATGTTCTTAATCAGTTCTATTAAGTACTAAGTATCTTAGATTTAATGTATGTAACAATTCATCAATGTTCCAATAAGTGAAATAATAATATTACTCTTATCTAATTAATCGATATTTCTCTTACAGAAGGAAAGAAAAAGAAAATATGGTTATTAGTTATAAGTTAGGACTTAATTATGCATAGATATAGAAGTAGTATAAATATTTCAGTATAGATATATCAGTGTAGATTATAATTAATTATAGTAGAGCACAGGATATAAATAGTGTATAACTATAAATATATAAGTCTTATCTTACAGGCATAATTAATCAAACAATATCTATAAATCCAGATTTTTTTCCAATGCTCCTTAGATTTCTTAATTTAGATTTAACCACCAATCCAAAGTTTTAAACTTAATCACTCACTGTCAGTACCATCAGAAACTATCTTTCAGTCCAATTCTATTCTGTTGTCTCTAGCATTCCTTTCTCCTCCTTCCTCATGTTTCAGCTCTACTTTCTCTTTCCTTCTGCTACTTTCCATTTCTCTTCTCTGTCTTACACTTCACACTTTCTCTTTCTCCTTTCAATCTCCTTCAGTTCAGTGTCTTGTCAATCTCCACACCTCACGAGTCTCACCGTCTCCTTCAATCAAATGTCTGTCCAGACCTTCCACTCTCTCCAATTTGCTGTTCTTGCTGCTTCCTTCCTTCTCGTTTCACTGCCTCCACTTTCCCAGTTCCTTCTTTAAATCTTTCAAATCCTCTTTCTTCCTTCCATATCCTCCTCTGTATATCCGCTCGTCTTTCCTCTCCACCTGGAAACTTTCACTCAAAGTTCTATGTTCTCTCTTTTCTCGATCTTTTCAGTCTATGCAATTTGCTGAATCACTGCTCATTCTGCCAAATCGCCAACCGTTCCTCAGGGATTCCCCACCTGCTGAGGCTTCCCTTTTCAGTAAAAATTTCAGGACTCGCTTTCTTTTGGCAAATCACCACTGTTGTGTCTCTGGGATTTTCTGATCAGCTTTAACGACATGATACATTAAAAATCTCTTCACTTCCTTCTCATCTGTGGCTTAGTCACAGCCTCAGGTCTGCCATACTAGTACGACAGGCACTTTCACTCGGGTTTCAGAAGTTTCCTTTCATGGCGGCGAGCGATCCTTTCACCTCGCCGTCATCCAAGCTTCCCCTCTATTCTGCTAGGCTCTCCAGGCTCTTCACACCCCTGAAGGGTCCCCAAAGCAAAAGAACGGGTTCCAGGAATGAAGGAGACCGTTCTACTTCCCCCCTTTCACCATGACCTCAATCACCAGAAGTCCAACCTGGTCTATCTTCTACCGTTGGTGTATGAGGTCTCAGATCGACCCAACTTCCCCATCAGTAGCTAAACTATTGGATTTTTTACAGGAGGGCCTGAACAAGGGCCTATCACCGAATACCCTGCGGAGACAGGTGGCGGCCCTAGCTTCGGTCATATCTTGGGGGGATTTCACCTCCATTTCCCATCACTCTCGCATTCGCAGTTTTCTCCATGGCACTAGGAATTTGAGGCCACCGGTAGTACACTGTTACCCGACTTGGGACCTCAACAAGGTGCTAATGGCACTTACTACGGGTCCCTTTGAACCCCTAAGGACCACGACCCTCCGCTTTCTAACCTATAAGGTCGTCTTCTTAATTGCAATTACATTGGCTTGACGAGTTTCTGAACTGGCAGCTTTATCTGTACGAAAGGATCTCTGTATCTTCCATTCAGACAGAATCGTCCTTAGGCCAGACCCAACTTTTACCCCGAAAATCAATTCGGCCTTTCACAGAGCTCAAGAGCTAGTGCTCCCAAATTTTTGTCCTGTCCCATCTCGCAGACTCGAATGCCAGTGGCACCATTTGGGTGTAAGAAGGGCTCTACACATATATCTAGATCGCATGGCACCCTCTAGGAAAACTGAGGGCCTCTTTGTGTCCTTTCAACCTAACACTCTAGGGTGCAAAGTTTCCTCGTCTACCATAGGACGATGGCTGAAGGCCACAATTGCTAAATTATATGACTCCCACTCATTACCGGTGCCCCACGGCATAACAGCTCACTCTACTAGGAGCGCAGCAACCTCAGCAGCATGGGCCACGCAGGCCACAGTAGACAAGATTTGTCGAGCGGCAACCTGGACCTCACCTTCACCATTTATTAGAAATTACAAAATTGATGTCTTTGCATCCACTGAAGCTTCATTTGGTAGGAGGGTGTTGCAACGAGTTTATTCGGATTCGGAGAGGACTTTAACCCAGATGGAGTGCCTCCCTTAGGACAGTTCCAAGCTTTGGTATGTGCCAATCCTGGATGCTCTGAGCAGTTCATGGGAGAAAGGGTGTTGGTCCTTACCTGATATGCCCATTCTCTGTGAGCTGCGAAGAGCATCCAGCCCCACCCTTTTTTTCTGTCTGGTGGGGATCTATTCTGGCCAAGGGTCTTAGCTAGGCTGATGCATGGAGGGTATCATCACCTCGGCTTCGCAAAACTGGAGACATTAAGGAGGAGTCCCGTGGAGGAGGAGGAGCATCCTTAAAGTTTAAGCCCAGCCTGACTAGGAAGAGACTGAAGCACCTCCCAATCCTGGATGCTCTTTGCAGCTCACAGAGAATGGGCGTATCAAGTAAGGGCCAACGCCCTTTTCCTGGACAGGTGCATTGTCTTCATTTCTATTAACTTTCCCGCAATTCTTGTTGACTTAATTTGTAACAGCAAATAATCACTTCTTTGTTTCCAGTCTATATATTTGCAAGGAGTAAGCAACTTTTCTTCTAGTAGTCCTACAGTTGCTGGCCCTGGTTGCTCAGCCAATTGTCCTAAATCCTGTAATTCACTTGTCACCAAATATCCAGGATCTCCAACACCTTGTTGACTCAGCCAACAACCGATTCAAAAAGGGATTTGTAAGTTACATGTCTGACTCCTCTGGCTTCTCTGATGAAACCTATCCAGTACAATTGTATCTCTAGCATAGTTGTCATCTTCCTCAGAACGTGCATGGATAGCATTTTTGTGTAAATTTACATGATCACGATCTAATTCAGTTTGCTTAATTTCAGGCATTTTAATCTGCTTTGGGCCTTCCACTTATGGCCTCTTTTTAACCCTATGGCACTCCTGCTAAAATCCTCTCTTCTAACCCTTATATATGTCAGCTCTATTCCAAAGTTGTCTTTTCTTCTCAGTTCTTCTTAATTCATATTGAGTTCAGTCCAGAGCAGGAAGTGTTGTGCTTTTTGAATAAAGATGCTCCTTTTCTTTGAAGTTGCGGTAGCATAAATAAAAAATCACAGGATTCTTCCAAATCTCCACTTCTTATTTTGATTACCATAAGGTCTGGAAAATATTCCTGGAAATGTAGGCATGATTCAGAGCACAGCCTACTTCTTGAATATTTTGTGTTTCTGCTAATGCTTTCTTCCTTCTAATATTTTGATTTTTTAACAAATATTGCGGGTCCAGTACAATACCAGACTAAGAACAACGACTCTATGCCCTACACACAACCCTCAATTAACATTTTAGATGGATTGTTGTACAATGAGTTCTTAAACCATGGTATTTGGAACAAAATGCCCAGATAGCCAAAACTAAAAATAAAAGAAGAAATATATTGGCAACAAAATCTAAGTGCTTACTATTTTCATTTTCATTGAACACTTGTCCTCCTCTAAACTGCTAAAATGCGATTTCCTTTGGTTTTTTTTTTTTTTTGGTGCAAAACTATTGTAGCTATTTCCTCCCTTTAGGCTACACAAAGAAAAGACAAAAAAAAGCATCACTATGATGGCTATTCTAGTTCTAGAACTACTATATTAATATTTGTTTATCTCTGTTTCCTGCCTTTTAGCCAGTTAGCTATCTATTAGTAGACCTATCCTCTTAATCCCAAATGACTAAATTTATGCAAGGGAAATGTGTGTTTCCTTTCTCACAGATTTCATATTTTATCACAACAGCATTTTTATTTTGTTTCTCAGTTGAAATTTATATTTATTTTTTAATACTAGGTACAATGGTGCTTTGCTTAGTTTCATATTGATATCAATAGTTTTTCCTCTTTCTCTGTTTTCTTTATTTTTTTTTATTCTGGTTCATTGTTTTTGCATTTCTTGTAGCTAGGGGTTGCTGTTTTTTTGTCTTTTTGTACATTAAAAAAAGGAATACATTTCAAAATTTACCTTACCAAACTGTCAGATGGATGACCTTGTCCAAAGCATTTTGTAAGGCCAGATACAAAGGATCCGTGGATCACCTCTACTTAGGCAACTCCTTGGTCTCTCCTTCACTTTCTGGGCTGGCCAAAAAGCCTAAGGGAAGGGAGGTAGGGAAGATCTACCCAGCTATTACTTGGACTCCCAAGGGAAGAACCCTGGCAGGGGGCCCAGGGTGGAGGCTCACACCCTTCCCAGTCCTTCCTTGCTGCTCCCAACCAGAGGTGGTGAGGTGTGTAGGCTGTGAGAAAGGCCGTGACCAGATTGCTTGCAGAAACTCTTTCTGTTATTTCCAATTCAGCATGTGGTTCTTTCCAACACTGGAAGGAGGGTGAGACAAAAGAAAGAGAAAGTGTGATGCTTATTTTAAAAAAAACTAAATCCACTTAGTCCTCGGCTTACAACCATATGTTTAGTGACTGTTCGGTTACAACAGCACTACAAAAAGGGTTTTCACACTTATGACCATTGCAGCATCCCCCATGGTCACGTGATTCAATTCAAATGCTTGGCAACTGACTCATATTTATGATGGGTGCAATGTCCCAGGGTCATGGGTTCTCCTTTTGCAACCTTCTGACAAGCCAAGCAGAGGTGGTATTCAGCACGTTCTGACCAGTTCTGGAGAACCAGTAGCGGAAATTTTGAGTAGTTCAGAGAACCGCCAAATACCACATCTGGAGATTTTACAGTATCCTTTCCATGCCATGCCCACCAAGCCACGCCCACAAAACCGCTAGTAAAAAAGTTTGACTCTCACCACTGAAGCCAAGGCAATGTAGAAAGCAGATTCACTTAGCAACCGCTTTACTAACTTAACTGCTTGGCTAATCACTTAATAACTGTGACAAGAAGAATCGTAAAATGGGGCTTAATCTCTGTCTTGCTTAGCAAGAGAGATTTTGGGCTCAGTTGTCGTAAGTTGAGGACTACCTGTATTTAGGCACTCCTTGTTTGTTTAACAATCACAACTGGGACCAGCAACTCAATCTCTAAGCAAAGCGATCACCAATGAAACATCACAGTTTTATGATTTTATCTCAACTTTCCTTTAAGACTCCAAAGGTCATAAATGCAAGGATTGACCACAAAGTTATTTATTGCAAATGGTCACTTAATGAGGCAGTTGCTAAACAAGAACTACCTGTAATTCCAAATCAAAATTACCCTAAGAAAAAAGTAGAAAAGCAAGCCTTCTCTAGCCATTAATATCCACTTTGCAATGTGGCAGGGAGCAGGACGCACAATGGCCATCTTTTCTTACTGTTCCTTATAAAGATGTGTTCTTGGACTATTATCAACTAAAATCTTTTTATTTTGATTAGTTGTGTTATTAGACTGGGACTGGGAGATCCAAGTTCTACTCCAGCAGCCTTTGCAAATGGAAGCTCACTGTGTGACTCTGGGCAAGTCACTGTCAGCACAACCTACCTCATTGGGCAAAATACATTTTTCCCCCTTTCCTTCAAAATCTAAGTAAGGATCAATTTTTCTCCGATGCACACAACTTTCTCCATCCTTTTCTCACATGCACATCCGCAGGCACTTTTCCCCAAACTTCTTTCTCTGCCCTTTCTCTTTCACACTCACACCCACACATATTTTCTCCCCACTGATCAGTCATATACACAAACTCTCTACTTGCTTCCCTCCCCCCTCTCCCCTTCTCCCTCCCTCCCTCCCTCTCTCTCTCAGGATTTTTAACTTTTTTTATTGGAACCCCCACCCCACCCCCGAGCTGCAAAACCCAGACAGGTTTTGAGATATTGTGGTCTTTTTTTCTTCTGTCTAGTGTCTACCGAGAACACAACCTAGACACTGCATTGACTCGAAATCATATCCCATATACAATGTTGAGAGGCCCATCTTCCCAAAGTACGCAAACGAGATAAGCCAACTGTCTCATTGTCTCAAGCATCAAAACTATTTATTTATTTATTTATTTTATTACATTTATATGCCGCCCTTCTCCGAAGACTGAGGTCGGCTTACAATTTTTGGAGCGCAACCCAATGCACTCAGCAATAGCCTTCATTCCATTGTATATGCCTGCTTATTACTAAGCGGCATTTTTACAAAGTCAGCTTATTGCCCCCAACAATCTTGGGTCCTCAATTTACCTACCCCGAGAGGATGGAAGGCTGAGTCAACCTTGAGCCTGGTGGGATTCGAGCCTGCACTAATTGCAGGCAGCTGGAACTTAAGTGCTAGGCATTTAACAGCCTGCACCACCAAGGCTCTTCACAACTATCACAGCTGAAATATCAGATCTTATGGATTCTGTATTCAGACCACTTGTTCCCAGCACCTCTGCTTCCTTAGAGATTCCACAGGCCCCCTAAGACTGAAATCCATGAGAAATCCTCTCTCCAACATGGCTTTAAGCCTATAGTTTTTACAATGTTATGCATCAGCAAGTGGACCTACTAATTTCTGTCTCCACAATCTTTGGAAAAACCAGTTGCCAGAGCTTATTCTCACATCTTTCTAACTACCCCACTAACTTTTCAGGGACATGGCCAAGTCTTTATTTTGTCCCTAGCTCTTTCTACAGGCAGCTCAAACTTGTCCTTGCTGCTCTAGTTTTAAAGTAGTATATTTAATCTTCTCTCAGGCCAAGTCTTGGCATAGGAAGGTTTTCAAGATGGCACAATCAGGACTGGATCTTGCTGAACTCCTGTTGACTAGTTGAAGCTTCTATGGGTCCCTCATTTCCCTCTGGTCACTTGTCTGTGTATTTCATCTGAATTTTAGCTTAATTATAATTGTATTAGTTTTCTTTATACTTCAGATAAACAAAATAGAAAAAAATGTGTGAAAACTGAAACCATTGAGGGGAAAAACCCTCAATAATAAAGATTAAACATCTATATAGATATTAAAAACATCAATTTTAACACATTAAAATCAGTATAATATTAAATCTTTTCCTGCTTTACCAAAACAATAAATCAGAACTCTGATAATGGATGGCCTGATATGAGGTCAAGACAGCTCCAGATCCCTAGAATCTAATCAACCCATCTAACTCATGTAACCCAGCCCAATCCAATCAACCCATGCTACTTTGTTTCCTAACAAGCTTGCTCCCTAATATTTTTTTTAACTTTTTCCCTTAAAACCTTTTTTTTGAAGCTACCCGAAAGAAAGCCATTGTTTCAACTTACTAGGCAGTTGGTAAGATTGGCAAGGAATGGGTGTGGTAAATGTTCTCCCACAGGTTCATTTCTTCTTCCATGGTAGGAAGGCTGGTCTTCCAACAGGCTGCCCCCCACTGCTGGGATGAGGAGCCACTTAGATGGTTCCGCTCCAGATGCCTGATGGACCCTGAGAGGTTCCAGGAGGAGCTGGGGTTTTTTCCCACTTCCCTTGCCCACAACTCTGCCGAGGACCTGGCGGCTGCTTGGCAACAGGCTGCTACGGATGCCCTCAACAGGGTTGTCCCCATGCATCCCCTCACACACCGTGGATCCCGGGTGGCTCCCTGGTATACCGAGGAGCTCCGGGAGATGAAACATCGTCGAAGGGGTTTAGAGAGCAGGTGGAGGTCCACCCGCTCCCAATATGACCGAGCCCAGCTAAGAGCCCATGTTAGGACTTATCTGGTAGCTATGAGGGCGGCGAGAAGGTCTTATCTCTCCGCCCTCATAGCATCCGCAGATAACTGCCCAGCCGCCCTGTTCAGGGTCACCTGCTCTCTCCTACGTCCGGGGGAGGCGGTGGACCCACTGCGGGGAAGGGCTGAGGAATTTGGTCAATATCTGTCGGATAAGATTGCGCGGATTCAGGGAGGGTTGTGCTCTAATTTGCAGTGGTCCGATGATCAGGGTGCAAACAGTCTGGCCGATGTGATCTGGGCTGAGTTCGATCCTATTTCCGAGGATGAAGTGGACAGGATTATGCGGCGTCTGAGTTCCACCACATGTTTGTTGGACCTGTGCCCCTCCTGGTTGGCCTATGCCTCCAGGGAGGTCACTTACGGTTGGCTCTGGGCAGTGGTCAAGACTTCTTTAGGGGAGGGTGTTTTTCCCTCTGCCTTGAAGGAGGCAGTGGTGAGGCCCCTCCTGAAGAAGCCTGCCCTGGACCCGACCGTGTTAGACAACTTCCGTCCAGACTCCAACCTTCGTTTTCTGGTGAAGGTTGTTGAGAGTGTGGTGGCTCAGCAGTTTCCACTTTTCCTGGATGAAGCGGACTACCTGGATCAGTACCAATCGGGCTTCCGGCCCGGTTTCAGCATGGAGACGGCATTGGTCGCACTGATGGATGATCTCTGGAGGGCTTGGGATAGGGGTTTTTCCTCTGTCCCGGTCCTATTAGACCTCTCAGCAGCTTTCGATACCATCGACTATGGTATCCTTTTGCGATGCCTTGAGGGGTCGGGAGTGTGGGGCACTGTTCTTCAGTGGTTCTTCTCCTACCTCGCGGGGCGTTCGCAATCGGTGTTGGCAGGGGGACAGAGGTCAACCCCAAGGGCACTCACTTGTGGGGTTCCCCAGGGATTGGTCCTCTCCCCTCTCTTGTTTAATATCTACATGAAACCGCTGGGCGAGATCATTCATGGTTTTGGGGGTGAGGTATCACCAGTATGCTGATGATACCCAGTTATACATCTCCACCCCAAACCAGATCAGTGATGCCCTCTCCGTGATGACCTGTTGTCTGGATGCGGTATGGATCTGGATGGACGGAAACATGCTTCGGCTCAACCCAGCCAAGTCTGAGTGGCTGTACATACACTATTGGCTCTCGGTCCACAGTCAGCATGTCCATAGTGACCACATAGCAGGGAGAGGTGAGTTGTCCCCGTGTGATGGGCACGGAACCCTGGGTGGATCCTGACGAACGGATGCCTACACGGCTCTGGTTGGAGAAACAGGTTGGGGCAGGCTGGGCGCTGAGTGCAGGGCGCTCCTTTTGTCCAGTCAGTTTTGCCAGTTTTGCCCGCTTTCTGGACCGAGATGCCCTAGGGCGAAGTCACTCATGCCACTTCTGCCCTGTCACCTCTCCACTGGACTACTGTAATGCTCTCTATCCTAGGACTGCCCTTGCATACCATCCGGAGATTGCAGCTGGTGCAGAATGCGGCACCTGGGGTGGTGATGGGAGTTTCCCGATTCTCTTATATTACCCCTCCTCCCCACGCTGATCTGCATTGCCTGCCAGTTGCACTCCAGGTGAGATTCAAGGTTTTAGTTTTAACATTCAAAGTCCTACAGACATGGGTCCAGAATATTTAAGGGAGCGTACACCACTCCATGCCCTATTTCGAGTGTCAACCACCTGTGCAGCGCAGCAGAGGCAGGGCTTTTTGGGGTCCCTGCCAGCAAGCCAATGTCGGGCTGGCGGTCCCCAGGTATGAGCCTACTCTGTGGCAGTCCGGTCCCCGAGGTGAACCAGCTGCCACTGGGACTCGCCTGGGCCCCTGACCTCCATCCTTCCGCCTGATTGACCTCGGGCCGCGACCTTATTTGACCTGAACCTGGTTAGCCAATCCTGGGCTGGAGATTGCTCTCTCGGGGGTGGGGTGGGATGGTTTTAATTCATTTTAATTTGGACAAATATTGGGCTTGTTTTGGTTTAATTCTTTTTTAACTATTTATTTTCGATGTTTGATATGTATTTTTGAGTTGTGAGCCCCGAGTCTTCGGAGATGGGGTGGCATACAAGTCCAATAAATAAATGAATGAATGAATGAATGAATGAATGAATGAATGAATGATCAGACATGAATAGTCCCCAAAATCTCTGTTCACAAATCGTAACATGAATTGGAATGTAAGAATGAAATCACTACTTCATTCTGAAACTATGGTGCCAAGGAAAGACTTATGATTAAATGCAAGAGAGAAACCCGCCCTCTAAGCAAGGTTATATTTCATACCAAGTCTTGCGTAACAAACCCAGTACTTTCTGACAATGCAAATAGTACTTTTAGATTCCAGACTGGATGGTCATACGATCGAGAGGAGGATGTTCATATGACTGTACAAGTACAGTACTTCGTTTGTTGCTGGCTTACCACTCCCAATATCTATCTCTGAGGCTACCGGGAATATCTTAACATTGTGTTCCCATGATGGGAATGACCGAAGATGATACTGCATCTTATTTCTTTTTAAAAATTAAATAAAAACAACAGTCTGTTGCAATCATAGGGCTTTCTGGAAACTACTTTTGGAATTTGGATTTTTGCCCCAGCTTCTTCTCTCCACTAGTATAGTAAAGCTGGATCCCAATCAGTTCAAAATATCCATCCATGGTAAAAAGCAGGCCAACTTTGGTAACTAGGCTGCATAGGGATCTATTTGGATGCAAGCTTTGACCTAAGCATATCAACAGACAGCTAGCTCTGACAAATCAGCCATCAGTAGATTCATAGACATTAATAACATCTATAGATTATGCACAAAAGACAACCAACTAGGCCAGAAGAGAAAAAGACTGCAGCACCAGTAATCTGCACTCAGATTGGAATATATTAATTCCAAGGTCAACTTCAGATCAACTATCAAGTAAGCAATACCCCAATCAAGAAACTGCCAAAGAGCCATCAGTAAACAGCCCAGCCAAAGAATCTCTAAGACCACCTCCATCCTCACACAGACAGGCAAGACAGCAAAATATAAACTCAGGAAAGAGCACTCCTTACTAGCACTGATGAAGTTACCTAGTTAGGGTAATAAAACATCTGCAAGAAAACGAGGAAGCTCAGAGAGCGCCATTTCAACCTTGAGCTACTAATATTCTCCTTTATTGAGACAGCTAGCAATTGGTGCATCGTTACTAATGATCATTTTATTATTTGACATCATGTATGAGTGTCTTTTCTACTTATTCAGCACCATGGTGCCAGAAATAAGTTCCGTTTTATTATGATTGACATGATAGTGTACAGTACTAATGTAAACAAATTTGAAGCCTGAAATTGCACAGATACAATTATTGTGCTGGGCCTACAATCTTTGAATATTGTTGTGTAGCTTTTCTCAAATCAGGCTGGAATAGAGAAGCAAAAGTAATTGCATAGGTATCCATCTAAAGCCCTGTTTCACACTGCCTTTCCTTAATACCAGAAAGCTTAGAGATAAAATGTCTGTTTTGATGGCGCCTCTACTTCCTTGAGTCTTAGTGTGCCCGATGCCAAAAGAACTCTCCTACAAAATCTTTGTTCTTTTCAGAAGATGTTTGGATATCCTGTTGATCCAGGTGTCAAAGACAGTTGACCTTGATGAACTAGCAATCAAGCAAACGTCTTTACGCTCAAGACTCTTAACTCCAAATCAAGGGAAAATAGAATGGTTTCTATGGACACCAGTAGACACCAGGTCTCACTTTGCATTTTTCATGCTTCCTACTGGCTTTATATTTTTATTTATTTTAGTAGGGAGTTGACTTATTGCAAAAGTATGCTTTTGTAAAGCTTCCAGCATACTTCTCCAAGTGACTCTGTGTCATACATAGGTTTTATATTTGTTCTTAGAAAATAAAAGTGGTTAGTGGATATGTAAAAAAATGACAAAGGTATGCAAAGGTGGCATTCAAAACAGGACTTGAAACAGCAGAGAGGAGCTTGTGTTCTGCAACTATGGCCATCATTTTGTGAGACCACATTTACCATTCTTTTAATATTCCAAATCTGACTTTTTCCCAATGCTATCAATTCCTCCTTGAGACAGCAGGAAGAACATTTTTATAGGTGTCTCAGATAATTCCAAATCAGTTTTACTATTCTGCTTCCAAATTTGGTTAGTTATATTCCAACAAGTTGTGATTACAGGCTGAATCTTAATTATTTTATATTGATATTTAAAAATAAAGGGAAAAGCTCTATACATTCTAGGAACTGTTCATTTAAAATGTCTTTTGTAGGGGAAAATTGTCATCAGGATTTCTTTAGGGCAGTGTTTTTCACTCTTGGCCTACTGGCTGGGAATTCTGGAAATTGAAGTTAATTGATTTTAAAGTTGCCAAGTTTGAAAAACACTGATTTAAGAGTGTCTTGCTTCTGTGTTCTTTTGTTAATGGTTCTTAAACTCAAGAAGAGAAGAAGCGAGTGAACAATAATGTTCTGATGTTCTGCAAATTCTGCTTAATCCTCCCCCATGATTCAGTTATGAGCCATTGTAACCGAAGAACAATTCTTGCAGGTTTGTCAACATTGATCTTATCAAATGTTACTCCCAGAGAAAGGGGGAAATCCAGAGAAATATTTTCTTAAAATTTCTGCTTCCTGGAGAACCAAATTACCTGTGAATGAACTGTGATGGTGTTATGCACTACATGAGAAGGTTTGATATTCATAGAATGTCAAAGTCTAAATGTTTCTAATATGGGAACAGAAGCAACTCCACTTCACTCAACATACACCAGCCCTCGAGTTGGTGAAAAACTATACCTTAGTTATAGTACATTATAGAGGATACATTTATGGTTCCCATAAATGATTTCTGTCTCATTGGCGAAAGGTAGGCTCCTTACTTAAAGGAACCATGACACATTAAGGATCCAAATTAGTGGGTCCTGCTTGTTTTGTTATCCTCCCTTCCCATTAAATGTCACCAGCCAGTAGGAAAATATCCACAAACATTTTTAATGTGGCCTAATTTATAGGGTGCATTGGAAGAGTGTTTCAAGAATGATGCAGTGGCTTAAGGTGGAGTTCTCACCTCACCTTAATCAGGAGGATGTGAGTTCAGTCCTAGGTAGAGGAAGACATTTCTCTCTTTGGGCACACTAGAATATATCTGCTGAAAAAAACTCCACATTGGCGACAGGTAGGGCATCTGGCCAGTAAGCCCTCAGCTCCATTAGTTGTCCAGACTCCACCTCGCAAGGGATTATGTGGTCATTAAAAGGGGATGATGATGATGATTGGAAGACAGTTTCACCATCTAATGCTTCATCTGAAAGTTAGGTTCCTTTTAAACTTGGTTTAAGTTCAGTTCCCAAAGAGTGCTAAACTGGTCTTTAAAAGCAGTCAAACAACAGCTGATAGGAGAGTTCAGCATGAAGCAGCTGCTTTATTGTGCAGACTTTCAACTGCTGCTCTTGGTCACAGGCTTTTCAGGCTAATCTGGACCTTTGAGATGGGAGTTCACAGACCTTGGATACCTTGCAGGACAACCTGTCTGAAAAAAGTGGGCTGTTTAGCTACAAAGCAAAAAGACCCCAGGGGAGGGTGCCCATGGACCAGAGGGAACTGGATATTCTTGAAGTGGCCAATAATGGCAAAGGGATACTGTGTTGATCCCGACTTGTGAGGTCAGCTGTATGAGGCATCAAATGAATAGTTGGTGAAGCATGTTGGATTGCATCGATGGTGCAATTTCCATATCTGGTTGCTTGCTTAAATGGGGAAAAACTACTTTTAAACCTGGATATTAATAAATAGTCTGTCATCTGCACCTCTATAACTGTCTGGTTTGGTTCTGCAATCCAACAGGAGAGAGACAGACTTCAGAGGATAATTAGGACTGCAGAAAAAACAATTACTACCAACCTGCCCTCAGTCGAGGACCTGTATACTGCACGAGTCAAAAAGAGGGCTGTGAAAATATTTACAGACCCCTCACATCCCGGACATAAACTGTTTCAACTCCTTCCCTCAAAACAACGCTATAGAGCACTACACACCAGAACAACTAGAGATAAGGACAGTTTTTCCCCGAATGCCATGACTCTGCTAAACAAATAATTCCCTCAACACTGTCCAACTATTTACAAAGTCTGCACTACTATTACTATTAATCTTCTCATCACTCCTTATTGCCCATCCCCTCCCACTTGTGACTGTATGACTGTAACTTTGTCGCTTGTACCCTTACGATTTTATATTGACTGTTTCCTAGTATGATTTGATTGCTTATTGTACCCTATGACTATCAAGTGTTGTACCTTATGATTCTTGACTCTTGACGAATGTATCTTTTCTTTTATGTACACTGAGAGCATTTGCACCAAGACAAATTCCTTGTGTGTCCAATCACACTTGGCCAATAAAGAATTCTATTCTATTCTAGTTTAAATCTGCCTCTCTTGGGACTTGGGGATGAAAGGAAGGCATAGTGAAGAAAAGGTTGCCAGGGCATGTTTATACCATGGATAGATGCAAGCGAGGAAAGTCCCACATAATATTTGTTATGCAAGAAATCTTGACACACCCTACCATAAATTTTGCTAGATAACACTGATCATTATTTCCATGGTATTATTTTTCTGAGACTTTGAACTTTTTAAACCTTTGTGTGTTCTGCAATCAAATGAGATCTCTAACCATACCTCAATACTTTGGTAAAATCTCTTGGTATAAAAAAAGTATAAGAATTTTCCTACTATAAGATACTTGAGTGTCACGCCCTTGTTTGAAAGACACCATTTATTTTGCTTTCCAATAGAAACAACTCACTTCTCAAAACAGCTCACTTGTCTTATTTAAAATCAGGAACTCAAAGGTTGCAATTTATTTTATTTTATTATTATTATTTATTTTGTCAAGCATGATTTTGATAACAGATATAATTAGGAACATGAGTACATGAAATGGGTATGGATAAAAGCGGACATTAGGACAGGCATGGTAGGCACATTGGTGCTCTTATGCACACCCCTTACAGACCTCTTAGGAATGGGATGAGGTCAACAGACAGTCTAAGGCTAAAGTTTTGGAGGTTTGGGGAAGAGACCAATTCTGCTGGCATTCTTCTGGCATTGATTTAAAATTATATATACTTGATAACGTAGGATTTACTTTTGGCAGACAATTGGCTTCTCAAATAGCTTTTCCTGATGCAACCCTTAACATCCTCAACTGACAAATCGAAGTTGGTTCTTCATTATTTATTCATTTCAGAGCTAAATTAAAAAACCAAGAGTGGTTTTAAAGAGTTCTTTATTTAATAAAACAAGAAATGGTTTTAAATACAAGTGTAGTGTTTGTGTATGGGTTTCTGTAGCATAGGGTTTTATAAAAAATCCCTTCTCACTCTCATGGGTGGTCTGTGTCTTCTGAAATTCAGGTCCTCTACCAGAGGCCTGGGAGTTTGAGGGTTCTGAGTAGGTTCTGGGTAGTGTCTAGACTAGAAGTGATGAGCTGCACACTTCCATTTCTTACGTTCACAACTTCTGGAGGCAAGTTTTTCCACTGATTAATTGTTCTAACTGACAGGAAATTTCTCCTTATTTTTAGGTTGCTTCTCTCCTTGATTATTTCCACCCATTGCTTCTTGTCCTGCCTTCAGGTGTTTCATAGAATAGGTTGACCCCCTTTTCTGTGAGGCAACCCCTGTGTCAGGATTCCGGCAGTTACACCAATTAAATCATGAGTCTTGAGCCAGACTCCCAAAACTTCAAAGGATTTATTGAAAATCAACATGTCAGCATGACCTGGGCGAAGCTGAATCTGAGACACGTAATTCACTGTCACCCTTGACCCTGCTTTTCCCCCCACCCATCTGGGTGTATCATAATTCATATTCTCCAACGAGACATGTCCATAGCCAAGAGTCATGCTCTCCAATTAGATTTTTGAGCAGCAGAAGCTTCAATCATCTAATCAGTCTCTGAAGAAAATATGAATGGAATGTACTTTCAAAAGTTCATGGGACCATTCCCCATAGTAAAGATCATCAACCCAGTCACGGTGCAATTGAAGTTGCCCCGATTGTTAGAGGCAATTGAGATAATTTTCCGTGGTACTCCATGCAGGTAGATGTGCTTCAGGAACAGCTTGGCTAACTGGCGGGCTGAGCATAATCCACTGCAACATATGAAATGCGCCTGTTTGGAAAATAAGTCTATTACAATCCAGATCACCGTGTTTCCCCCACTTTTTGGCAACTCCACTATGAAATCCACTGCAATCTCCTCCCATGGCCTCATCAGTTCCGCCACCATTTGTAGCAGTCCGGGGACCCAGATTGTTGGGGGCAATATGCTGACATTGTAAACCACTTAGAGAGGGCTGTAAAGTACTATGAAGTGGTATTGCTAAGTGCTATTAGCAATACTACTACATAGTAAGTGCTATTGCTATCACTTAGATTTCATTTAAAAAAAATCAAAGATTCTAAGAAGTCCAAAATGGATTAAATTATTTGATGTCAATCGGAGCAGATAAGGATTTGACCAATTTATTTATTTGGTTATTGTATAAGTGCCATTGTTCTGTATCATCACTGGTACAACAGCAGTCACACAACTGGAAGAAAATGCCTGTTAATTGTGTGGGTTGATTACGCATGCAAAAGTATCTCTGACAAACAAGCATATCCAACATGCCTCTACAAGGCTGAATTAGAATGAAATGCTGTGAAGAAATATATGAAACAGTCTCTCTTTCCTTCTTTCTATGTGTTCACTGGGGAAAGATTCACCTAGCTGGCCTTGCATTTGGATGCCATTAAATGACTGTCTAGAGCACTGGTAGTCAACCTGGTCCCTACTGCCCACTAGTGGTAGTCAACCTGGTCCCTACTTTATAAATCACCATTACTGTGGAACCTGTGGGTGGTTGGAAAATTTTACTACTAACAGAGATACAAAAGTGGGCAGCAGGTATAAAAAGGTTGACTACCCCTGGTCCAGAGGAAGCAGGTTGGGAGAGGCACTTTGCTTTTACAACAGAAAGGGTTCATTTGGGTTCAGGATATTTGCTGTTCACAATCAATATCATTCTGGGAAAAGAATGTTTTCAGGGAAGGGAGAGTAAAGTTCGAAGGCAGAGCCCTGCACTGAGTGTAGAGCAGCCCTGGTATTCAAGATTTCCAGCTGATGGATATTTAGGAAGCATAGGAAAAGATAAGCCACTTGTCCTGGTAAAAAGCAGAACATGAGACAGAGAGGCAACAAAACTGACTTAGTATCAGGGCTTCCCCAGATCGTCAAAAGAATGAAGATGAAATTCCAAGTGAACCTCCTCTTTAAGGTAACTTCATGACGTGCTCCATCAGCCGAGTGGCCATAATGCTTCATTCTGCTTATAACAGCAACCACTGTAATTGTGCAGTTGCAGAAATCACTGTCAGTGAGACCTTATCTAAATTCTCCATGAAGATAGAAGAACATACACACTTTGCCATCTGAAGGCAGAATACTTCGCTGAGGGGGGCACACACACACATATACATACACACACACGGTCATGTATGGGAAGCTGACAGTTGTTATTTTTCTTTGGACTTGTCTTAGGACTGTAAACCATTATGAACACAGCTAATATGACCTCAAGAGCTGTAGTGTTTTGAGTGAATGAGGCAACTGTGCTTTATTCAAAAAGCCATAGTTAAACCATGAATAAATGCAATGTGCAAACTCAGCAAGTGGGGATCATTATTAAACTAGCCCCCCTCAAATGCTTTGGCTTACATCTCCAGTTATTCTACCCAGCAGGTTCAAGGGTTAAACATAATGGGTATTGTAAACAAAGATTGGGTAGAATAACGTTGAACTACAAGAGCTTGGGATTTTTCAGTACAAAAAGTCTGCAATTACCAGAGTTCTCTATTTTATATTGTGGGGTTGGGGAAATATATGCAAGGGGGATTGAATATGACTCTTGCTCATGCTAGGTGGGGATTCTGGGATTTATAGTTCTGATACATTTAGAGGTCGTTAGAATCAAAAAGTGTGAATTTGAGTGTAATGGCATAGGAAAATACAACTTCATCTCCCCAGTTAGCACCAAACCTATTTGGATGATCATAAACCATCCCCAACTGGTCTTAAGCTATTATATGGTTTGGTTACATGAATACACTATAGTGTACAAGCCATAACATGTAGCTTAGCATATTATGTGAATTCCAGGTTTTATAGTTTATGAAATATATTATGGCTAAATAAATCAAATCTTGGGAGATATATGAAACCAATATTACAGATTTGTTATAAAGAAATGAATGGGAGGAAATTACATATACTACCCCAGGAGACTGGCATGATTTGGACCAGCCTTCTTCAAACATTCCAGATGTATTGAGCTCCAGCTACTAATCTTCCAACTAGTTCGATCAAAGACTCAATGCTGAATAAGCCAGTACCTTTCTCCTATAGCTTGTCTTATAGTTTCAACCTTCCCTTTTGGATTGAATTAAGCATTTACTTATGCTATTCTTGTGCTTGCCAAAAGAAGGCCAACATGATGGAAATATAGGAGATGTATAATAATGAGCAATTAAAACACAATTATCCTTTGTCCAGTGTAACAAAATGCCAAAACTAAATAACAAGCTCTCCCCAAGCTATGCAAGCTAAAAAAACCTCTCGAATTGATCTCCTGAGGACCTCATGAACATGTCCATGTAATTTTGCAGGCAACCATAGCGATTTATCTTTGCCTTCTTTTAGGATTAAGAATTGTCATTGCAATTCTTCCAATTGCTTTAGTTTTCAAATTTCTTCCAGATAAACTGTGGGCTTTGGAATTCCCTGGCAATCCCATCCAGGCACTCAACAGACCTGACATTGCTTAGATTATTTATGGTCAGACAAGGTCAACAACCATCTGAGGATAAAAACAAGACATTCATTTCCCTAAATGATTTCAACAAGAACTAGAAATATGATTGCGTATGATGCTGCATGGAAAAAAAGGCAAGGGAATTCAGCTTTGAGAGATTACTTTTGCATTGTTTTGAGTCCTTCCTTCCTTCCTTCCTTCCTTCCTTCCTTCCTTCCTTCCTTCCTTCCTTCCTTCCTCCTTCCTTCCCACAATATTCTGTTTCAGGGTAATTGATGTAAGTAACTGAAGTGATAATATACATGTGAAGCAGTGGTGGGATTCCAATTTTTTTACTACTGGTTCTGTGAGTGTGGCTTGGTGGGTGTGGCAGGGAAAGGATACTGTAAAATCTCCAGTCAGAGGTGGTATTTGCCAGTTCTCCGAACTACTCAAAATTTCCGCTACTGGTTCTCCAGAACTGGTCAGAACCTGCTGAATACCACCTCTGATGTGAAGCCATGACAGGAAAAGCAGAAATGAGAGAAATCTCTCCTATGACCAGGGGTAGGCTGCTGTGGGCAGAGAATCCCTTGCTAAAATTTTTGAAGCCCATCCCTGCCTATTACTACCAGTAGAAATATTTGAATTTAAATAGACCTACGTTGATACGTTGTATCATAGCAAATGTGTAGAAACACATCCACTCTTCCATTTTAGAAGAATCTGTAGGTTAAAAAAAAAGCAGAACGTATAACTAAATGGTCAACATAAGCTACTGTATCTTATTAAAAAATTAAGCTTTTAACTATAAATTCTAGATGCAAGCTTAATACAGGCTGGATACCTGTTACAATAAGTCAGGTAGCTATTAACGACAAGTGTATATTGTTATGTATGTAGGTTTGAATGTCATTGGTTTAGTTTGAATTGTTCTTGTAAAATGTCAAATAGGATTGGTTTAAAAAGTGCGGGAAAACCCTGCACTCTGATTGGTTGGCAACTACGGCTGCTGGCTATAAATAGCAGCTGTAGCCCAGCCAAGTTGGGTCCATTCGAGCTGTAGTCACTAAATAAACTCTTCACTGAAGCTCTTCGCGTCTGACTCTTCATGCAAACATAACACTGGTGACGAAGGTGGGATCCCCCTGAAGAGAAGACGACTAGCTGGAATAGGATGTGGTTATAGTTTAAAAATTTTGGGAGGATGCAATCCTGCATAGAAATCAGGCAAAGCTTCAGCCCGATGGTAGTTTAGGAAGAAGTGAGTGAGCACATCCATCTAATGCCTTCTTACATGCTTGATGACATAGAATTTGGGAAGACGTGGGAGGATGGATTTACTATATAACTGTTTCATTATTCCTAAAGGAAATGTTAATGAAACACACAGAGAAGAGGGAAATCCCAAACTGCCAAGGAATATTTTGTGAGGCAAGATCTGACTATCCTTTAAGTAATGCTAGCAAGATAAGCTTATCAGGAAACTAGCTGACTATTGATGGGCACCTTAAACAAAAAAAAGAACCATTAAAGATAAATAAGTCTATGTGGTCTCTAAAAGTTGGCAGTGACTTCACGGTATATATTCAATCAAAGGTAAATTATTCCAGCTAGAAACACAATGTAGGGGTGTGTGGATGTGTGGTCCAAATGCACCACATGACATACATACAAAGGGGAGGAGCCTTGATGCCAGGAGAAGCAGACAAAATGGTTGCATAAAGTGGAAAATCTGAATGGATAAATTCTGTGTATATAGACAGGGAACAGAAGGGGAATACTCAGACGTAGCAGAAAGACTTGTGCCCAGAGTCAGTTGGAGATATGGGCATATTCTACAAACAACAATCAGCTTTTTTGTGTAAGTTCATATCATAAGAGAACAGTGGCAAAATGTTAGCAGGAAACAGCTAAAAGGCACAAGGCATAAATCCAGGTATATTTCAGTTCCATCTTCTCCAATAAGAAGGCTTATATATGTTGGATGAATGTGAAGAATAGGTTGATCTAGCAAGACTGTGGGGCACCTGCCTTCTATTCCCCATACCAACTATCTATATAGCAAAAAGAGAGGTGCTCACTAATTATATTGATGCCCTTAATGTTAGATGTAGTTGGATTGGATCAAAGAAATTGTTTTCCTCCCTTTCATCTCTAAATTTATTCTCCAACTTTAGGAGTTTTCTGTTTGCATGGAAGAAAAACCAAGCTGAGTTATTCAAGACATCTGGATTGTTAAGTTTGCATGAAGAGTCAGACGCGAAGAGCTTCAGTGAAGAGTTTATTAAGTGACTACAGCTCGAATGGACCCAACTTGGCTGGGCTATGGCTACTTCTTATATCCAGCAGCCGTAGTTGCCAGCCAATGGGAGTGCAGGGTTTTTCCCGCACTATTTAAACCAATCCCATTTGACATTTTACAAGAACAGTTCAAACTAAACCAATAACATTTAAACCTACATACATAACACTCCTCCCCACTAGGTTCAGTCCATACCAAACCCCAACCTATCTAATGTATTCTTTTAAATAGGTGGGGCTCTTGCGCTTGAGAGCTTCGTGGTTCAGAAGTTTTTACATTCTCACCCAGTGAGAGGGGAAATGTGTCTGCTGACATTTCCCCATTGGGACTCCCTGTGAAAGAAGACCCTGTTTGACTGTTAGAATCTGGTCTCTCCTCCCAACCCATCTCCAGCCCAATGTCAGCACCCAAGTCAGGTAGTGATGTGCAATCTTCCACTTCTAAGGATGGATTTTGGCATTGTGACAGGTTTAGGGATGGTTCCTGTCGTAATGGCTCACACACATGGGGTTGATTCTTGCTTGCTGATTTTCCTCCTGTTCCTCCCCTTCCCCTAGAATTGACATCAGGTGAGGGAACTAGAGAGGAACAAGTGCGATGTTCCTGAGGAACCTGGATCTAAGTTGATCAATGTGCCTGCTCCAGAGGAATCCATCCTCTGTTTGCACCCTGTAAGAGCGAGGCCTGTGATCTGAGTTATCTCAGCAGGAATCCACAAAGGTTCACCCATAAGGTTCTTAGCATAAACAGAATCACCCACACTGAATGTGAACTTTGGAAGTGGAATCTAGTGGTGCGTTGGGTGCGTAAGGGGAAGGCGTCAGCCTACCCATCAACAACTCTGCTGGGGATAAGTTATTAGATGGGTTAGGAGTGATGTGCTGAACACTAAGAAGTTTTTCAACTTTCTCAGTGATGTCCCCAGGACCCAGTTGCTGAAGCTTCTCCTTGGTAAAACGTACCATGCGTTCAGCCCGGCCATTAGCTGAAGGGTGCCCAGGGGCAGTAATGTCTGATACCCTGTTGTGCTAGATAAGATTCAAAGAGGTTAGATGCAAATTGAGGGCCATTGTCAGAGACAAGAACATCAGGTAACCCGTGGGTTACAAACAGATTTCTGAGCTGCTTGATGACAGCATCAGTTGTGGTGGATGTCATGGGAAATACCTCAAGCCATTTGGAATATGCATCTACTATAACCAGAAAAGTGTGCCCTCTAGTAGGACCTGCAAAATCAATGTGGATCCTAGACCACGGGCCCCTAGGACATTCCCATTCCTGTGTGGGGCGTGAGATGGGGCAGGCCTGACCACCTGGCAATTGGGACAAGATGCAACCCAATTTTCAACCATTTTGTCAATACCTGGCCACCATACATAACTCCTGGCCAATCCCTTCATTCTGACAATACCAGGATGACCCTCATGTAACATTTCCAAAACCTCTCTTTGCAGTTTTGCAGGAATAACCACCCTGTTACCCCACAAAATACATCCTCTTAATACAGATAATTCAGTTTGCCTGGACTTAAAATGTTGGGCAAGCTGAGGTAGACCTTGAAGAGGCCAACCTTTCTTAATCCAGCCTATATCAGGAGCCAACACAGTGTCTTTGGCAGTCTCTCTGGCAATTTCAGCAGCATGCACTGGAAGCTTGGCAACAGTTTCTAGGAAAAAGGTGTGTGTTTCAGGTTCAAAGTCCTCCTTGTGGCAAGGAAGTGGGCAACGACTCAGTGCATCAGCATGTCCAATGTCCTTGCCAGGCCTGTGAATCAGTTTGTATGAATAAGCTGCAAGAAATTCAGTCCACCTCAGCATTCTTGGTGACAGGATAGTAGGTGTAGGCTTGTCTCCTGCCACAATGCCTAACAAAGGTTTGTGATCTGTAACAATGGTAAATGTTCTGCCATACAGATATTCATGAAATTTCTTAACAGCTGCAACAACTGCCAATGCCTCTTTATCCAATTGGCTGTAATTCCTCTCTGCTTTGGTCAGAGTGCGAGTAAAATGCAATAGGGCTTCTCTCCCACTGGGAAGCCTGTGGCTCAAACCCCCACTCCAAAGGGAATGCATCACAAGTCAGTACAACAGGCAAATTCTCAGAGAACTGTATCAGTACAGCATCAGACGTGATTAGTCTCTTAATACTGTTAAATGCAGATTGTTCCTTCCTCCCCCAGACCCAAACAGACTTCTTATCCAGTAATCTGTGCAAAGGTTCAGCAATGGTTGCCTTTTGTAGGAACATGTGATAAAAGTTAATAAGTCCAAGGAAGGCTTGCAAATCTGTTTTGCATTTAGGTTTAGGGGCTTCTTTGATTGCTTTAACTTTGGCATCAGTAGGGTGGATGCCATGCTTGTCAATCATGTAGCCCAGGAACTCAACCCTGTCAGTTTAAGTGTGCATTTTTCTTCCTTGACTTTTAAGCCCGCTTTCCTGAATCTGGTAAGGACTTCTCTGAGTCTTTCTTGTAACTGAGTGTCATTTTCAGCAGAGATTAACACATCATCAAAGTAAGGCACTACCCTGGCAGTCCTTGGAGCATTCTTTCCATAAGGCTTTGAAAATGCCTGGTGCCCGCTGACTCCAAATTGTAACCTTTTACATTTGAAGGCACCTCTATGAGTCACAATGGTTTGGGCCCCTGCAGTGGCATCATCAACTGTTAGTTGTTGATATGCCTGGGCCAAGTCCAGTTTGGCAAAGACGTACCCTGCCAAGTGAATGTAACAGGTGATGCACAACTGGAACTGGATATGCGCCTGCTGCAGCGCATGGTTCAGTGTCCCCTTATAGTCTCCACAAATTCTTACTGACCCATCAGTCTTGACTGGTGTGACTATGGGTGTCTCCCATCTGGAGTGGTCAGTGGGCTCTAAACCCCTTGAGCAATTAACTTATCTAATTGTGCATCAATTTTTTCCTTTAAAGCAAATGGAACCCTCCTGGGCTTTAAACGAGTTGAGGGCACCCTGGGGTCTAGATTGAAAGTGATAGGGGTCCCCATATACTTGCCCAATTTTTCCCTGACGACCTCTGGAAACTCAGACTTCAAGGCCTCCTCCCATTCAGAGTTGCTCACGTGATTGATGCCAGTCACCGATGCCTAGTGGCTTGAACCACTCAAGTCCCAGCAAGCTTGGGCGATCCTTGTCCACGATGGTCAGGGGCAAACATTTGGTGTGGCCTTTGAACTTCACGTTGAAATCTCTTGCTCCAACTACGGGAATCTTGTTCCCTTGGTAGTCTTTAAGAGTCAGTGCTTGCTTCTGGAAATGCTTCTTCTGAATGTTTGGGAGTAGTCTGTGAATAGTGTCCCGTGACACCATAGATAAATATGAGCCTGAGTCCACTTCCATTTGGCAAGGCCTTTCTTCAATGAATACCTTCACATGTACTTTTCTGCTTCTCAAGGGTGAAGAATGACCAATGGTGATTGTTTGATGAGTTTCATCTTTCCACTTGCTTCTGAGTTGAGCCCCATCTTTTCAATGAAATTGTTGGGCTTAAAATCTTTTTCAGGAAATTTCTTCCTACTAGGTGGAGTTCTGGATTATTTGCAGACTCTTGCTAGGTGACCCTTTTCTCACAACGTAGGCAGATGGTGTCTAAAAACTTGCATTTCAGTGGCCCCCCCACAGCCTCTGCAATAAAATTCTTGCCTCTTTTTCCAGGGTCTTTCCTTTCTTCTCCATTCTGAGTCTAAAAATCCCTTCCTCCACCTCACTGCAATCTGAATCAGAGTCTATTTGCTCGCATGGGTTGTTGTGGATTTTCCACATCAGAATGGCTTGAGGCCTTGTTAATCTTTTCATGGCCGCTGCTGAGGACTTGGTGGCTTCCGCTGAAACAGCTTCCTCTATGGCCTCCTTAAACGGATCTTAGGTTTCATTAACAGTTTGCTTTGTAAGACCTTATCTTTGAGGCCTAGAACAAACCGATCACGCATGGCCTCTTCTAAGTTGGTAAAGTCACAAGCACCCCCAATGTCCCTTAAACTTGCCACAGTCATTAACATTTTCGCTTTCCCTTGATCCCCACGGTAAAACTGTGTCTCTTAATGAGGCACGATACTTGTGGGGCGTAATGGGCTCTTAAAAGCTTTTCCAAATCAGGCCATTCCATTTCAAGTCTGCAGCTCCTGCCAATGCCTCGCCATCTTGAAGACTGCCGGATTGCAGTGCGTGAAAATACCGCCTCTTCCGCTTCAGGGATATTGTAGGTCGTTTCCTTCCAAGTACATCTGGAAGCGATCCGCGATACGATTCAGTCTTCCGCCAGATCGAACGGGGCTGGGGTGTTCAGCACAGCCATCTCGCTTCTGCTTGTCTTCCGTTGTCTCTTCTTCAGGGCAATCCCACCTTCATCGCCAGTGTTAAGTTTGCATGAAGAGTCAGACGCGAAGAGCTTCAGTGAAGAGTTTATTAAGTGACTACAGCTCGAATGGACCCCCACTTGGCTGCTTCTTATAGCCAGCAGCAGAAGTTGCCAGCCAATGGGAGCAGGTTTTTCCGCACTATTTAAACCAATCCCATTTGACATTTGACAAGAACAGTTCAAATAAACCAATAACATTTAAACCTACATACATAACATGGATGATCTTCCCTAGGAAGTGCCCGTCTATTAAATCATGCGCGTAGGTGCACCAGGGAGTGGTTGATGACGTTTGCCAGGTCAAAAAGTTAACAGCACAGAAACTCCTCCATTTAGATTTCCTTCCCCTACCCCACCCACAACCTCAGGCTGTATGCATGCATGCACTCGTTTCTTGGCAAATTCAGTTTAATGGGGAAACTTTGGGAATATTTTGAATGGAAAAACTGACATGAGAAATAGTCACATGTTTCTTATGGAATCACTGTCTTAGTACTTTGGCTCCCGATCAAACTTTAATTCACTCCAATTTTTAAAAAAATTTAGTATTTTAAATACTAAAAGGAAATTACAATAAAAAATTCCAGCCAAGCTTATTTGGGAGTATACTTCATTCAGGTTAATAGAATTTGAACCCAGATAAGTGGATATATCCACTTACTTGGGAGTAAACTCCAACTGAACATAGTAATAGTCACTTTGCATGGAAATAGGATTGAAATTTTAATAGTTAGGGTTTTTTAAAACAAAAATTCTAATGCCATATTAGCATCCTTTATTTTAGTTTATTGTTAGTTTCCAGAACATGTTTTAATAGTGGTGATGATAATAAAAGTCTCTTTAAAAATCACAAGCACAGTAATTAAAAAAAAACTTTTATAAATTGGAAAAAAACTATATGCATTAATTCTTTAGACATCAGTAGAACAAATTAGATTTCTGGATAATGGATACTACATTATTGCCATTATTTGTACTTCTTAGTTTTTCAAAAGTGGTTGGAAACAAATGATAATGGCGACTTCTAAACCAGAGGAATTTGGAGATTGTGGTGGTGGTGGGAGGATATGAATTTGTATGCCAAATAATTACAACTTTGTTTTGACTAACCTATAATGGTAGTTCAGCTTTTCAACAATGAATGTCAGCAGTGAAATTATTTTTAGCTCTCTGTTATGTATGTAGGTTTGAATGTCATTGGTTTAGTTTGAATTGTTCTTGTAAAATGTCAAATAGGATTGGTTTAAAAGTGCGGAGAAAACCTGCACTCTGATTGGCTGGCAACTATGACTGCTGGCTATAAATAGCAGCGTGGCCCAGCCAAGTTGGGTCCATGAAGCTGTAGTCACTAAATAAACTCTTCACTGAAGCTT
>CM019150.1:25492357-25532002 GCA_009733165.1 Naja naja
AAAGGGATAGTTTATATCACTTAATGATCTTAAGGATATCTTTTGTTTTAATTCTTGCATTTTTTTAACTAATTGTTTTTACTATTGTTCACCCTGTTTTGTCTAACATTTTCATTGTTTGTCTACTGCTCTGGACAGAGTCTTTGAAGAGGAACAGGGCTAGTAATAAAAACAACAATAATAACTAGATAGGGATTGGAACCTGAAGAAACACTTAATTTAAGAGATCATAAAAAAATTATCATAAAATTAATTAGGTTCTATAAAATAAAGTTTAACTCCATGGATGGATGCACACATCATAATTTGCTTCCCAGTCAGAATGTTTCCAAGACATTTTCAGTAATTTCTATATATTATCAATCCACTGTATCTAATGCTTCCTATTTTATTTTTCTCAAGTCTTCCCAAGCATATATTTTTTCTGGTCCATCATATGTTTGAAGTGTGTGAGTTTCAGTTTGCTGGTCATCGACTGCCTAATTAGTATAGGCAATTTAGCAGGTTAAGGAAAAGAAAGTTATGAATCTTTTGAAAGTATTATTGATCTGTACATGTTATACATGTGTTATTTCTGACCGTATTTTCATTATCAGTATCATTCTTTTTTCTCCTTTTATGACTAAACAAAGTTATTTGTGCTTTCTGTAATTCACATCTCTCTTTTGATCATTTGAGAGATTGGAAGAGCATCACATTCTAGATCAGTTCCTTAAATACAGTATCCTATATTTTTTTCTTTATCAAACAATCTCCAAGTACTTATATGGTAGATTGCTGAAGTTTACATGTGAAAGGCTCAAATCTCTTCTCTGTAAAGTCTTCTGGGTTTTCATATTTAACAATCAAGAGGGATACAATCAAGATCAAGTAAGGTACTAATACTACTCTATAAAGCCTTAGTAAGGCCACACCTAGAGTACTGCATCCAGTTTTGGTCACCACACTATAAAAAAGATGTTGAGACTCTAGAAAAAGTACAGAGAAGAACAACCAGGATGATTAGGGGACTGGAGACTAAAACATGAAGAACAGTTATAGGAACTGGCCATGGCTAGTCTAGTGAAGAGAAGGACCATGGGAGACATGATAGCAGTCTTCCAATATTTGAGGGACTGCCACAGAGAGGAAGGGTCAATCTATTTTCTAAAGCACCTGTAGGCCAGACAAGGAATAATGGATGGAAACTGAACAAGGAGAGATTTAACCTGGAAATAAGAAGAAACTTTCTGACAGTGAGAACAATCAACCAATGGAACAGCTTGCCCTCGGAAGTTGTGGGAATGCCATCACTTGAGACTTTAAAGAAAAGATTGGACTCCCATCTGTCAGAAATGATGTAGGGTCTCCTGCTTGGGTGGGGGGTTGGACTAGAAGACCTACAAGGTCCCTTCTAACTCTGATTATCTGTTATCTGTTAATGATATCCTGACCCCCAACTCCTGGCTTTGAATAATGGTCTGGCAGTTCCTGCTGCAACCAATTAGCTTTCAGGTGACACCTTACCTAGTGCCCAACCCACAAGCCCAAAGTATGAGAGAGAGGATAGAAGATACACATCTTCTGTTATTTCCTTGGTGAATAAAAGGTCAACTTCTTTTAATCATTTAGTGAAGAGGTGCAATAATGGGATCAATCCTACCTACCCCACTTTGGGAATCAGCTCCATCTTATAAGAAATAAAAGTAATCTAATTGTATTTTAAAAATAAATAAAAACTAGAAAGAATTATGATTTTTTACTAGGCGTAATTCCAAAATGTATTAATAAAAAATCATAGTTTACTAAAATATATATTAGCAACCAGGAGGGTAAATTTAGCACAACAGTGGGGAAAAATACATTACAAACAATATAGGACCCAGAACTTTTAACTTGGAAAATATGAAGTAATGAGAATTTAACAGCACATATTCACAACACAGGTTTAGCAAATTTAAGCAAGAATAGCTTCTATATATACCCTATATTATGCAGCAAGGCAAATGTAAATATTTAAAGAATAGTTTTTATTTTAAGAGGAAAAATAATTGACTAAAGGACTTAGAATAGAAATCCAGGAACATTTTAAATGTTTATAACATTGTATTTTGTAGGAGTATAACAAAGGGAAAGTTGGAAACTAAATATTTATTTATAATGTTTTTAGAAGCCTTTTTTCTTTGTATCATTAAATACAAAATAGTGGAGATTTGGGCACTCAGATATTTTCTCCTATTGTTAAATAATTCAATTTATTCTTTATGGTTAATTTCCTTATCATTTTAGCACTAACTGTACAACCTTCATAACTCCTTGGTCCACTTATGCATATATTTCTGTATAAATTATTTTTATCTTTGTTTTTTTCCTTTTTATTTATGCATTCTCTATTCTTTTAAAAATGATTAATATGTTTTAAGAAGACAAAGGCCTGTTTTACTTTAAGTATGACAACAAAATAGAACTGCCCAGATCATGTCATGCATCAGCTTACAAATGAATTTTAAAAGAAAAAATCCAAACAAAAATACCATATTCTAGACAAACCACAGGATGATGTGGGCCTGAACAATGGAAAACTGTCTGCCTTAATCTCTTAAAAATACTAGAGTGGTTTCAGATTATTATCAGATCACAAGAAGGTTCTAAGAGAAAAAAAATCATCCTGAATACAGCCTGAAGGATGACGAAAGGCTAAAATTATACCCAATTCTCCAAACTTTACAGACTATAAAGCATCACACAGAAGAAAGAAAACCCTGAAGCAAATTCCTGACTATACAGTTTATCATTTGTGTGTGACTTTCCAGTCAGTCCTGTCTTCTGGTACCTGCCTTGATTAACCCCTGAGGTTTTCTGAGTAAGATTTGTGAAGTGGTTTTTCCTTGCCACCTTCTTCCAATACTTGAGAGAGAAGAATTTGTCCAAGGTCATCCAGCTGACATCATGCTGAACAGAACTTCCAGTCTCCTGTTCTTCCACCTGCTGCCTTCAACCAGTACAGGTAGTCCTCAACTTGCAACCACAATTGAGCCCAAAATTTCTATCGTTAAGTGATGCATTTGTTAAGTGAGTTTTGCCCCATTTTACGACCTTTCTTGCCGAATCTGTTAAGTGAATCACTGCAGTTGTTAAGTTAGTAACACAGTTGTTAAGATAATTTGGCTTCCCCATTGACTTTGCTTGTCAGAAGGTTAAAAAAAGTGATCACATGACCCCAGGACACTGCAACCGTCATAAATATGAGCCAAGCATCTGAATTTCAATCACATGATCATGGGAATGCTGCAATGGTCATGTGAAAAACAGCCATAAGTCACTTTTTTCAGTGCCATTGTAACTTCGAACTGTCACTAAATGAGCTGTTTTAAGTGGAGGAGTTCCTGTATAATAAACTGGCTCTTATCTCTTATCTATGTACCTGTATAAAAATATGGATGTTTCTTTGTTTACTTTCCTATGTTCTGCCAGCTCGAACTTTATGGAGGGTAAAATAGATTGGTCTGAAGAAAGTAATGCCACGCTATTTTGAAGCAAGCCCTGCCCCCTTTGTAGATACTTTATGACATCACATGTGCATCCCAAAGGGAAAGATCTTGCAACATAATGCTGCTTTTACTATTCCAAAATGAAACTGCAGATTCCCAATTCCCAAACTGTAATTAGAGGCTGTTGGGAACATGAAATCCCCAGTCTCTTCCAGCCTTGGTTCATCAGATTTTCTCTCTAGGGATGGCACAGGCTGGAGAAACCTGCATCACAAAGCCATCTCTCATTAATAGAGGTGTGTAGTGTTCATCTAAGCCTGCAGGCTGGCACCCAATCTACATTTACCCAGGTGGCCTTCTGGATCTCAACCCTGGGCACAGATTGGCTGCATTTGGTATCTATTGCATATATTTTGCTGTTGGTTTTCTGGATTTCTGTCTTGTTTATTGCTTGAACTGATTTTTTGTTTACCTTGTTGAGTTTTAGCTTGTTTTCTTTATATTGCAAACCTTCCAGAGTTGGTTTGGAGTGAGGTAACACTGAACTCGACTTAGTCAATCAGCCAATACATTCACAACAGCCTACAAAGAGAAAGGGATGCATTTTCCAGTTTAAAGACAAAACCTGAGGTCACCCATCCTTTCTTTAATTGGTTTGCCAAAAGAAGGAGGATCACAATGTCACCTTGCTGCATTCCCAGAGTAGTAGCAACATTTGACCTTTGAGCACCAATTTTCTTAATGTAAGAATAATAAATAGTTGATTTCAAGAAGTCTCTCACACTATATTTATGAACCAAAAGGATATGAGTTACCATGCTGTATGTTCAAGTGAGATTTGTGCCAAATGCATTCTTTTATTTCCATTAGGAAATGTTACTTATAGACATGATAGTAACTGGATTGTTTCTCTGGGACAGTTTTTTTTAAGTGTCATTTGAAGACTCCCTAAAGACCTTGCCTGATATTAGATATTTGGAAATATATTTAAAGATAAAACAGTTGCTCTTCTCTGTTCTGTTAAAATATAGAGCTTTGTTCATGGAAATATATTAATACCTAATGGGTTTAACATAGATAATTTTTACATGATACAATAAATAAAAAATCCATGAATGTGTTAGTATTAACTTTTAATATGGTAAATATTGATAAATACAACCCATACAAGCAAAAGCTCTTTTGGGATTCTCCATAATTTTTAAAAGTGGGGAGTATTCCAATTCTAGGACATTTGTGAAATCATTGAAGGACATCACATTCCCCACCTAGTTGATTGACCCATCTCTCCTGACCTTCTGGAAATCCCTTCAAACCTGGCCATGCCAACAGGCTTGGGGAATCTCGCAAAGGAGCAATAATTTGATTAGGTGGCTCCAATTGTTTGTTAATTGGATGCTGACTCTTAGCCTTCTAAAATATTATTTTTGTCCCTTTTGAATATTTCTAAAATTGTTTTGTTGTTTTGCTCAACAGCGGGGAGTCATGCCATGTGCGATGTGTGGCCATATAAATATGACAAAGCCATCAATTTATGAGCTGCTTTTTCTGGTGAAATGTAATTGGAGAAACTTCTTCCATTTTGCCCCCTCTCTACCCCTACCGCTTAGCGATCTGGCCTAGCTGTGCTATAACGCAATGGGAGTTGAGGAAAATCTGGAGTCCCTGGCATTAGCCCATGGCTGCTTCCTCGTTCCCGAAAAATCCCTCCTCTAAGCACCGGAAAGAAAGACGGGGTGGAAATCTTTCGGCAACCACTTCGGGCTGAGCTGAAGCCAGGTGAGGAAAGGCAGACAGACGGGAAAGCACGCTCTCCTCTCCTCTCCTCCCCTCCACTAAGCGAAGCCTGCCGGGGTCGGACTGAGACCCAGCGCGGACCCGGAACGGGGGCGGAGCGCTTCAAAAAGGGGCTGCGGGCAAGGAGAGCAAAGAAGGGGAGCGTCAGGAGCCGGGAAGAAAGCGGAGGCGACAGAAGAGCGGGAGAGCGGCACAGACAGGGAAAGAGCGAGAGCGTCTGCGGTCCTCCGCTCCTCCGGACCATGGGCGCCTTCGTCCTTGGCGCAAGCTGGCTGAGTTTTCTCCTGTTGCTGCTCCTGCTGTTCCTGCTGCTGGTGGTCTCGCTCAGCGGGAGGACTAGGTGAGTGTCTGGCGGGATCCATCCCGCGCGCGTCCAGGGAAGGGTCGGGACCGGTGGGAATCTATCGCTGCCACGCCATAGCACAGAAATAAGTTTGGGAGATCGCCACTAAATGTGGCTTCCGTCCCTTACAGCTGAGATCGGTGCGATGATTAGAGACCTTACAAGTGAATCACTTTACGATACTTGGAATGGGTGGAGAGTATAATAGAAGGCAAGAGCTTTGCGGGAAGGGAGTAATTTGATAGAGGGAGTAATATGAATTATGAGGTGGAGAAACAGGATCGGGTAAGTTCCTGGAAAACAAGCTCATCCAACTTTACTGATGGGGAAGTCAATGCTAGGAAAGGAAGAACAATACTTTATCCCATCACTAAGTGCATTGATTAATCGGTGGAGTAAGAGGAGCATTGTGGTGGCTTCAGTTGATCTCAAAATAAGCCTGAGTCTGGTTAATAATTGGATGGAAAATCACTCGGAAATATCAGGGGTTTTGGCGCAGGTAGGAAATCTCAAAAACATCCTGAAATGAAGCAATGGCAAACTAGTCTTGAAGACTGCATGCGCTTTTTACACATACAATCATGTTTAACTGTGCTTTATAGAATAAATCACAATTGGATAGATTCATTCAAATGTTAAATTATTATGTCGTGAGTTTTTAACATTTGTGTCAACCCAGCTAATAAATGAGAGGGCTTTTTAATACGAATATTACATGATTTAAAAAAAAACATACTGATTTTGATAGCATTGTTTCCAGGAACAGAACCTAAGTCCATCTGCTTTAAATAGGAACTGAAAGGTGTGACTATATAGAAGCTTTTATGAGCTTTTATGCTTGACAGTTTCCTGAGACTTCCCAGGATGTTGGATTTAGATAAACCTTTTGGGATGATCCGTTATGCAACTTCTTTGTTCACTTAGCATGTGCCCGTTACACAGCTCTCAAATCTCACCTGGTATGTGTGGGTGTGTGTTGAGAGGATTATAGATCATCTAACTACAAAATATTCTATTTTATGCTGGAGTCGCCAAGTCTGCCCACAGTATTTTCCTTGGCATCCACCAGAGTTTCTACATTTCTTGATTAGTGGCAGTGGTATTACAGTACTGTTGTTCCAATACAAAATTTTTCCAGTCTGGAAAATCAAGTG
This sequence comes from Naja naja, assembly GCA_009733165.1. Lineage (NCBI taxonomy): Eukaryota > Metazoa > Chordata > Lepidosauria > Squamata > Elapidae > Naja > Naja naja. Next base: position 25,499,122 of record CM019150.1, read on the forward strand.
CCAACTTGTGATGGCATTTTTATGTCTAAGAATGTCTGTGGTTCTTAAGTGAGCAATAGACACACACTGTCATATGAAAATGCCACTCACAACTTCTTTTGAAAAGCCTGGTTTGTACCTCAGAAGATTTAACTTAAGCCAGGTAAGCCATGTCTGCTATATTATAGCATTTTAAGCTTGTTTGGTATTAACCATGGGGAGGAATTTATGCTTTATGCAAGCTAAATTCATTTGGTGAGTTTAGAATACAGTATATTGTATGGACCCAAAAATGGTTAATTCAGAAGCATCTACAGCTGGTACAGAATGCAGCTGCATGGGCAGTTAAGTGCCCTCTTCAATGCATCAGTGCATGCTCTATGAGCTGCTGGTTTTAAACTGTGAAGCCCTTCATGGTGTGGGGCTGGGGTTCCTCCCCATTATACTGTACCTACCTGTCCCATTAGGTCCAACAAAAGAGGCATATTCCAGAGTCATGAACTTGAGATGGGCAGCCATATAAATTGAGATATTAGCAATAAATAAACAACATTAAGAAAGTTGTGCACAAAAAGCCATTCTGCACAATAAAAAACAGACACAATTAGAGTGAGGAGAACACACAACTAAAAAGGAGATGTGCCAGCTAGAAGGATGCTACATCAGGGAGGGGGGAGTTTTTGCCTTAACTGATACACTATGTTTGTTTCTGTATGGAATGCGTTTTCCATGATAGTTCAGATGTAGAATTCGTATGAATATTGCAATAGTAAATATTTCATCTGTTTTTCTTTCTGAGCAACATCCGTTTTGCTTTTAGCAAATAGAATATTTTTTTAATTTTTTTGTAAGATCAAATACTTTATTTAGTACTTGGGACATAACTGTTCTTTATTCTGTTTCTTGACCAAATAACTTCTCTGCAGCCTTTTCTAGTTTGCATCCTAGGCATTGGGGGGGTGGGGGGAATGATCAAACAACCTATCAAAAATGGTTAATACGACATTTGACTTGTGGTTGATTCATTAGCAAATTATTTTTCATTCAAACTAACTTGGCATTCTATTATTTGAAAGGCATTCTGCCCCCACATGCCAAATCCCCACCCAATACCATTTCATGGATATTTATTTGCATCTTCTTGCCTTTATTGTTTTTACAAATAACTTAAGGCAGTGAACATATCCAACACATCTTCCTACCCCTATTTCCCTCACAACAGCAATTCCATGAGATAGGTTGGGCTGAGAGAGAGTGACTGGCTCAAAGTTACCCAGGTGGCTAATGAATATGTGAAACTCACCATAGGTTAAAATCATGGCTAAGTGCAGTATGCAAACCATACCAATGTGTATTAGAGGCTGTTTAAAAGTAAGCCGTAAAAATAATATAAGAAAAAAAATTAGCCCAAATAAAAATTAGTAAAAAAAGTTACAATAAAGCAAAGGAACTTTCTAAAATAGTTAATCACTATAACCACAACAGAACAGTTTTTCAAAAGACCTTTTAGGAAAATTAATTGCATATACAAAGATATTCTGTTACAACAACAGAAAATCTTACATCATCAAAACTCTTGGCTATTTCTGTTGCAAGAGGATAATATATTTGTACTTCTTGACAGCTATTTTGATAAAAATGTATGCACTTATATTTTTAATTCTTTCCAACTCAATGTTGGAAAGTATGCTGGAAAGTAATTTTATACAGAGACTCCAGGTTCTTGTCAATCTGCTTGCCTGCATGATAAGTCTCTGGAAACTGAGCAGAATGGGTCCTCATTCAATCTGTGTAAGAGCAGCTCTCAAAAGAAAAACCAAATTAAAAAGAACAAGTGGGCTTTTGCTAGGATCTGGTAAAAGAAAAAAATCCAGAAAAAGTCAGCCAATATACAGAGAACACTGCCAATTTCTCCATTCTAACCTCTTGGTCGTAGATCCAGAGCAAAGAATATTTATTTAATTAGACGGCTACACACAAACACAGACAAAAGACAAAAGGAGAGCAGAAGCACACATAACACAAGCACCCACAAAAATGTGACATATTATTTCATTGAAGGAGCAAGTTCACACAGATGCTTTTTTTGGCCAAAAGAACGAATCCAAACGTCATGCTCTATATCAGTGCTTCTCAATCCTGACCACTTTAAGATATGTGGATTTCAACTCCCAGAATTTCCCAGAACAGCATGGGAAATTGCTAAGGTTGAGGAAGCACTGCTCTGTATACTTTCCCTACTTGTATTTTAATTGATGCATTTAGCCAGGGATGAACAATTTGCAGCTGCAGTGTAGCAACCCACATTTCTGAGTTCCTAGAGTCACAACTGCTAACAATTTGCATGATTGCTTCCAAAAAAATGAAGTAAAAGTCCTAAAATAGACAAAATATCTGGAAAAGCAATCTTTCCAAACTTCATCCAAAAATCTAGAGAACCACACTTCCTAATCATGATATGAGTATTTATGACCGAGCACCTATGGTTTGTATCCATCGGACAGCAACCATCCCAGATGGGAAGAGCGCTCAGGTAGTGTGATTAGCCTGGACTCACCACATAAGCACCAGAGGGCAAAGTCTGACAAAACACCCCTTTGCTCCCCACACACCTTTGAGCCATATATAGTCTTTCCCAGGCAAAAGGTGCCAGTATGGGCATATTTTTGTATTATTGTCAGAGAACAATAAAGTAGCTACTTTGAACTCTACACATCTGAGTCTGGTTGTTCACATCTGATACACCCTGATCTTCTGTTTTATATCTCTGTCTGTGCAGTTGTTAGATCATCTGACCACCAAAATGGTCTCCATCAAACTCTTTGAGTTTTGCACAACCTTGGCAAGCCTTTGTTACATTAAGAATGGCTGAGTTCAACAATAATTACTCATAGGTAAAAATATGTAACACATGGGTTTCATGACACTTAATCTCCAAGATCGTATTCTTTGCTTTTCTATCAGTATGTCATTGTTTCAGTTTACTATTAATTATTTTGACCTAATGTATCTAAAGTTACTCAATCCATGCATGTTTCTTTTTAAAAAGGCAGCAATTGTATGTGCATATATGGATGGTTTAATGCTGTGATGCTATTTTTAAACTTACATTTTGTATGTTCCAAAGTTAGAGCTTATGTTTTTAAAAACTCTATCATATTTCAAATTAAACAAGCTATCTTTACATACTGACATTAAACACTACCTAAGTCTTTAGAAATGTGAGTGGATTTTAGACTAAAGAAAATTTCTATTGACTAGGCCGTTGAGCTATGTGGTTTTTTATAATTGCATTGTAATGCAATATTCTTCATGTTTATTCAAAGTAAACTCTATTGATTAAAGGTTGACTTACTTACACCTATATTTAAGATTCAAGGTTTATATGCAAGTTTTTCTAGGATTAATTAGTTATAAATTATTTTGGCTACCTATATATATATTTAATTACATAAGACAAGAATGGATAGGGAAACCCTTTACAGAATTTTAGCCCATATTATTCCATGTCTTAAAGGAAGTAACTGCAAACAAAGGAAAACCAAAATGATACATTTGTTCTGAAGGATTGAACATTCCCAACCTCTCTCCAATGTGAGGATTTGCATTTTTGGAATAATTATTTTAACATTTTTATATTCCTACAATAAATTTAGCATTTGATCAGTTTTCTTCTGGCCTGTTTTTGGTGATGCCCCTTAAACTTTGGTGCCCTAAGCCATTGTCTGCCCAACCTGAACTTAAAGCTGGCCCTGTGGAAGACATACTGTATTAATGTCCACGATGCCATTTCACACATGCCTTTCTTGTCACTAACAGACTCACTTCTTCCATGACAGTCAATTTTAAAGTTTCAGTTTTAATGAAGTGGTAATACTTGTGAAGGAGCAAAATGCCAGTGTATAAACCTTATATTTATTTCCAACAATCCTATCAGGTCCACATAGGCCCCCAGAGCACTGTTAGGAAATGAAAGAGGTGGATTTCATAAATATATTAAATGAAGGGGATTAAATAGAATAATGGACTGGCAAAGAACATCCTAATAGATTAAAGAAATTCATCATTTGGCATGCTACTGAATAGAAATCACCTAGCACTTATTTGTGACTCACCCAACTTCCCACATTACGATCAGTACCAGAGTTAGAAGTTTTAACAAGTTTCCCCTTGTTAAAAAGTTACAGGTCTCATTAAGGTGTGTACCTAAAAAGGATCTTGGATCACCACACCATCTTTTCCAAAGGAGAATACTGTGCCCCTGTATGGTTTAATAGCTGCCATACTAGTAAGCTAGACGTCAGACTCAACAACTCCATGAAGATTATAAGTGGATGTACTAAAACCATTCCGACTTGCTGGTTTCCTGTTCTGAGCCATGTAGCACCGCCAGTTTTACAAAGGCAATATGGATTACTACTTCTTCTTGTGCCATATCCGTCATTGGATGTTGGTGACCAGTGGGAGAATACAGAAAAATTATGAACAACTCACTCCTACTGGTGCATGCCGACCTTTGTCATTTATCAGCAGGAAGACTCAAATCCAGGAAACCACTTGCACAATATCTGCCCAACAACTTTAACATCAATTTCCAATAGAAAGCCAAATCTGTCACTGAACTTCCAGGCCTAGGAAGACATATAAGTAATCCCACAAAAAGGTGCCAGGCTTTGAACTACCACACCAGCAATGGACAAACATGAATAGGATTTGCACCTCATGTGGTGTCTGCTGGGATTCACTGCATAAATGGGACATAACATCCTCCCCTCAGTGTGACTATGGGGTCCCATGTCAAACTGTAGATCACATTGTGACAGGCTAAGCTGAGGGCATATACCTGATTTTTTTTCTTATATATGATGCTGCAATTCAATGGTTAGATGGCCCAGACATTTGAATTTGAAAACAGATCTTTTTAACATTTATATTTTAGTGTGTTTTATTAATCAAAGTGAAATGTTAATATATATTGCAAGCAGTGGTGGTATTCAGCATGTTCTGACCAGTTCTGGAGAACCGGTAGCGGAAATTTTGAGTAATTCGGAGAACCAACAAATATCACCTCTGACTGGCCCCACCCCCATCTATTCTCTGCCACCTGAGTCCCAGCTGACCAGCTGGGTCTTCTTTTGTTGCTATGCATAGGAGAACGGAGCTGGAAAGCAGGTTAGTGGGGTTGGGAGGGAATGGGGATTTTGCAGTATCCTTTTCCTGGAGTGGGGTGGGAATGGAAATTTTACAGTATCTCCTTCCCCTGTGACACCCACCAAGCCACGATATACCCACCAAGCCACGTCCAGAACTGGTAGTAAAAGAGAAAATTTAATCCCGACATCCGGTTTGAGCCTCTTCGGCGACAGACACGAAATCCGTGACTGTGCGTGGTTTTGGTCCGTGCTCACTGCCGGAGACCCCAAGCCGGCTGGCTCTGGGGTTAAAACCACCCTGTAGAGGTGGTGAAGACAGGGGAGCTGCCAGCAGGGTTGAGAAGAGCCGCATCTCTCCTCCCCAGCTGGTCTTTCCCTTTCCTGAAGGCAGCGCAGCGGTGGCCAGAAATGGCCACTTCAAAGAAGAACTCAAGCGGACAAGTTTGTGCAGGAGAAAGTTGCTAAGAGAAAGTGTGGTGGACAGGGCTTGATATGGAAACATCTACTCAAGGTACCCGAATTTGAGCAGTGGGAAACAGTAATAACTTTTTTAAAAAAGAAAGATTTTAAAAGTGGCACGAGAAAGTGAAAAGTCAGTTGCTGCTTTTTTCTTCTTCTTCTCTGATGTCAATGTTTTGAATGACAAGGAATACTGAGAAACGAAAAGCACAAGAAATGGATATTAATACACTTGGACACTAACAGGTTTTTTTATAGCCGAAAATAAAGTGACAAGTGATAAAGGTTTTCTGAGAGACTCTAAGATTTCTTCTTCATAAAGAAAGAGAAAGGAAGCAAATAGACGAAGAAAGGAAAAAGTGAAAGTAGGGTGGGGTCTGGAGACTGAGGATACCACCCGGACTTAAAAGAACTGAGAGTGGATTTGTAACAGGAATTGGGAAAAGACACATTTTAAGATATATTTTAACTGAAACTTTGTTGCAAGCCTAAACCCCTGAAAAGTGAAAGTGTGTCAAGAAGTAAGAAATAACTTTGGATATTTGAAGGACTTTTGGTCTCTTGGACAGAGGATATTAAGCGGATTAAAGCTAACTGGGGGTTGATTCAAAAAGGAAAATCTTTCTTAAAAATGTCATCATCCACGGAAGAATTAAGAATGCTATTTAAACAATTTAAAGAAAAGCTGCAATGAAATATATACAACAACAGGAAATATCGGTGGAACAAGAAGTGCGGAACAAAGAAGAGGAAGCCATTTTAAACGATCAAATAACTGGGTGGGGAAAAGAGGGAAGAGAGTTAACAATTTAAGATTTGAAGCAACAAGTAAAAAGCATAATTACAATATCACAAAAAACCAAAAGACAGGATTTCAGAAGGAGAATTAGTTAGAAAAGTGAATAGGAAAGAGAAGAAGGGGGGCAGAAAAAAAGAGGAAGCTGTAAATGGAAACAAGACATACAGAAGCAAGAGAAGTATACTAGGTTTAAAGAATTTATTCACCTGTTTGGGCATCGAGATAATGGTTAAATTAATTAAATTAAAGGAATCTGCAAGGCACGTGAGATATATGATTATATCAGAAATAGATAGAAGCTAGAAGTTTTAGAGGATTAATATGATGTGTATTTCTTTTTCTTAATGGTAATAAAATGAAAATATCCTAAATAGAAATGAATGAATAAGATATCAATGGCTGAATTGAATTTGAATGGGAATAACTATCTTGGCTATAATTGTTATATACATTTATAATCTTTTTACTTTATATTGCTAAAAAGTGTAATAGATAAAAATGAATGTACCAAGCAGAAACTGATTGATAATAAGAGACTTTATTAAATAGAGGTGTAATAGAAATAATAATTTTAAAGGAGAAATATAAATGTTAAACAATAACTGGTTAAAAGAGATGGGGTGCTATCCTTTGAAGTAACAATTATAGGGTAAAATATGTTTTATAGGAAGTATAAGATTGTAAACATGATAGATAAAAGTGTATTAATAATTGATTGAAAAATATTGGGGGGAAAATAAAGGAAAATGATATATAAATTGTTATGATAAATGGGATAGAATACAAGAAATGAGTGAACAATTGAAATTATATCTGTACGGAGAAGTGAAGTTCCGGACACACACTGTTCTCAAAAGAAGAATTCTTATGTTTTTGTTTGTTTGTTTTAGTGTAATAATGGTTTGTTTATACTGTATATTTGTTGGCCGGGAATGGTTGTAGAATGATAATATGAAATGTAGTAAGAAAAACTAATTTAAAAATATGGAATATTTTGTATTTAATGAGGACGGAGAAGATGAGACACAACCTACCGGCACACTATATACTATGTTTGTATTTTTGTTTAAAAACAATAAAAAATTTGTCAAAAAAAAAATTAATCCCACCACTGATTGCAAGTCCATGTGTAATATGCCATACGCTAAATAAACAGCAAGGAATTTAAAAGGAAAAATACAAATTAATTTGCAAATGAATGCATTTACTCATTACATATTTATCCTTTGGCTGGCTTGATCTTTCATAGTTTATTATAACAGATATACATCCTGGAAAATTATTTAAATGTAATTTTTACAATAATTTTAAAATTAATGTATATACAAAATGTTGACAGTGAGATGGATGGCACATAAATTTAATAAATAAGTAAGTAAGTAAGTAAGTAAGTAAGTAAGTAAGTAAAAATGCTCTAAACTTCTTTTTCCAAGGAAGGCTGTATATTTTATGAAGAAGGGATGGTTAATGTTCCGCTGAGAGCAAACTACAAAAATTTACTTTGTACGTGTCTTTAGCAAACATTGTATTAGAATTCTCTGTCTTATAAACTTGGAAAGCCCTTTCTTCTTTGTCCTTGAGGAACTAGGAAACACCTTTTGTAATTTATTCGCCTCTGGGCTTAACTCTAGAGAAAGGCAGAATGGCAGCGCAGCCAAAATAACTTTCTCTATTTTTAGAATCAAACAGTTTATATTAGTTAAGCAGTTGATAGTCCATAGTTTATATCAGTTAAGTAAGTTGTTGGTTAGCAACTGATCTCTATGTGACCTTTTGGGCTAAACAGAAACATGTTTCTATTAAGAAATGCACTGAATTGAATTTATTCAGCAAATCTGGAAACTAAAACCTAGGAAAACATTGAATTGTGATTGCTTCATCCTTTTCATTCTTGGTCAGAATTTGATATAGGAAAAGAAATGCTTTTCATTTTAAATAAATAAAACTATATTTTATTTTAGCATTTTTACGTGATGAAAGTGGCTCAGAACCCATGCAGTTACAGGATCATAGACTGAATATTCTGAATCTAGTGGTATACAATATGCTGAAGCAAGGAAATAGCACAAGACTGGCAAGAGGATATCTTCCAGTAATAGGAATAGATTAGGAACAAATAGTTATATTTCATTCCAAAGCCAAACAGATATAAAATGACAGTACAAAATGACTGTCAGACCTTCTGCTTAATAGCAGATATTCAAAGTGGAAGACATCAAATGCTTACAGTTAAAGTTGCCATTAATTTTGGCCAAATGTCTTCTTGTGCACTCAGTTCAATCAGTTGAAATACAACCCTCTCCCATGCTTAATTAAATAGGACAAATGCTATGACTTTATAGAGCAATACATAGCTTTTATTTCTTTCATATGATGGACAAAAATAAAGCATACCAAGTTGTTCTCCATATGTTTTTCCCTATAAAAGGAAAATTCACATCTGTTAGACTTCTGCCTGTAGTGAAATGTTCACCTGCCCAGCAAGCCAGAACTTCAACACATCAAAAACTGTGCTTGAACCAAATTAAGTCTATAGAGATTTGTTTAGGAAGGGTAACTCCTTCATTTTGATTCTTCAGTTCAGGATTGTGGCATTTGTTTGGTACTGAGGACTATGTTAAAGATATACAAACCTTTTCTGATTTATAATGTGCTTTCAATTAATTTCAGACATCTGCATCCCATTAAATTAATGTTCATACTGGCAAGATGCAGCAGTTAAACATGGCACAGTTACTCTGGGAAATCCATCTGCTAACCACAAACACATTTTGACAGGGTTTTTTAAATTGTGATACATTTATCTAAATTATACTTTATCTAACTAGGGCTCTGTCTTCTCAATATGGATGTGATGACCCGTAGTCTCTCAAAATAACCCAAAACCCAAAACATGAATTAAAGTCTGGCAATGCCTTCAACTTAACTGTTTTATTAGTCACAGTTTACAGTCCCAAAAGTAAATAATGAGGCAAAAGGAAAACAAGAACAAACCATAGTGGAGAGAGTTCCGAAATCAAACCAAGATAAGTAATCATATGTTCCAAGCAGATAACCAGGGAAAGTCCTTGGGAAGCACACCAACAAATAAAAACCTCATTCAAAGAAAACACTAACTTTGACTCCAGCAATTCTGAATATGCAGTTACAAACTTATATACATAGCTCCCAGCTGTAAGTCCTGAGGAGGATCATGGTCCTCTCCTCCCAGGTAGACCACGCTTTTCCCTGATTCTATCTTCCCTGCGTGCCCTGGGATGGAAAGGGGATGGGCCTGGATCGTCTTCTGATTGCTCAGCTGGCCTCTGCCCTTCCCCAGCCTCCTCTACCACCTCTGGAGCCACACTCCCACTCCCTGTTGGCTGTTCCTCCTCTTCCTTGGAGTCAGTCTCCACCAGGGGCATGACAATGGACAGTAGTTATCTGAGCCAATAATTCACTCCTTAAACAGTTTTCTTAATTTAATTTTCTCTTTAAACTTCTGCCACATGATGCCAATTACCTCTACCATAATGAGAGGGGTTATTTTTTTTAAAGGATTTTTGATAAGCTATTATAGCTGACATGCTTCACCAAGTTACGCACTAGAAGCAAATTGTTTTGCAGACTTAGCTATTCTTATTCCCCATCCCTATCACAGTTCATTTGCTTTGTCCTGAGGATCCCATATATTTCTAAGCATTTTGGATATTTTCCATGAAAGGTTGCTGATGATAGGAAGCTGCCTTGGACTGCTCTATACCAACCTTCCCCAATTTTGATAATAGGCCGATTTGTGGATATCAATTTCTACAATTTTCCGTAATGGCTATTCTGGGAGTTAAAGTCCACCTATGTCCAGGCAGGCTGCCAAGATAAGGGGAGACCGATATAAATTAACTGCCTTTGTCTAGCTCAGTGCTGTTTAAGATGACTAATTCAAAAGAAGTCTGCCTCAAAAAGTTTTTCTCTGGTCTAAAAGTCTTCTACTAGCTTTCCCCCACCCGTTGATTTAAGGCCTTTTTCGGCCTCCCAGAGGCTTGGAAAAAGTGAGGCTTCTCAGACTGAATTACAGGCCTGTTTCATCACTCCCTGTAATACCGGAAGTGATGAAACGGGCCTATAATTCAGTCTGAGAAGCCTTGCAGAGGCTTTTTCCAAGCCTCCGGGAGGCCAAAAAAGGCCTCAAACCAGCAGAAAAATCAGCTGTGAAGTGCAGTGCAGGTAAGGGGGTGGGGGTGAAGGATTGCGAGCGCATGCGCAGGAGGCATGAGGAGAGGGGCATGCACTGTATTCTGGGTGCTGGCACACGAGTGCGGGCTTGCTGGCATGCTCAGTTTTTGGCACAGGAGCCCAAAAAGGTTAGCCACCACTGGTATAGGGTTTCCTGCCTGAGCAGGGAGTTGGACCAGAAGACCTCTGAGGTCCTTTCCAACTCTGTAATTCTGTTAGTCTCCTTCCTCAGTTTGTGGCCCTGACAGGAGAGAGAATGAAAACAAACAGGTGGGCTAGAATTTGCTGTAGTGAGCTCAGCATGGATTGACCTCTTCCAAAGACCTTCTGCTAGTCCATTGGGAAAAAGGGTCTTCTCAGAGACATCCAACCAGTCTTTCTCTGTGACCAGAGCTTATCAACCAACATCTACCCCTCTTGGCTCTTTGGTGAAGCCACTGATTATGGCCAGTTGGATCCCTCCTTCTTATTCTTGGCACTGGGTGGAACTCTTATCCCTTTGGGTAGCCACTTTCCCTCTTCCAGGGAAGCCACTCCTGTACTTTTCTTCTCCTCACAAGGACTAACAACTACTGCACACTTAATTTTTCTCTCCAGACCTTCTCTCTAGCTACGCTGTTCCCTCGGTGCACAATGTTTCTCTGTCTTCACTTCTTCTTTCTTCTCTCTCTCCAATTTTTAGGTTAGAGTAGCGGCATAACCATTGAGGAGGTGGGACCCCCAGGGCTCTAGTACTGCCTACCTCTGCATCAGGCTGGACCAATGGGCCTCAACATCTCCCCACAATAGCTCTGGCCAGCAGACAAGTGAGCTTCTCTTTTCCCTTCCTCCCATTCCATTGGAGGTCTCATGCTTGCAGAAGAGCAACCATGCCACAGGACTATAGCTTATATGCCACACCCTCACTTTCAATTGTCGCTAGAGTTGTCACATGGTAGCTTCCTGCTTTTGTATTATTTAACTTTATCTAAGGCTTCAGGACAATGTATTTTATGAGACAGTATGGAATGATTAAACAGCAACATGGTTAATCATTTATCTATCTTGATATGCTTTCCAGGCGGCCTAATGAACCTCCACTTGATAGAGGTTACATTCCTTGGCTTGGGCATGCACTGGCATTTGGTAAAGATGCTGCCAAGTTCCTGTCTGAGATGAAAGAGAAGCATGGTGATATTTTCACAGTGAGTATTTATAGGATTTACATTCTCCAGGGTGCCAAAGCTCATCTCCTGCAGGACACAGTGTAGATAGGCATTCATTGAATGCTACCTTGGAAAACTTGTAAACTGCCTGGAGGCCTTATACAGGTAGTCCTCAACTTACGGCCAAAATTGAGCCCCAAAACTTATGTTTCTAAGTGAGACATTTGTTAAGTGAGTTTTGCCCCATTTTACGACTTTTCTTGCCACTTTTGTTAAGTGAATCACTACAGTTGTTAAATTAATAACACGGTGGTTAAGTGAATCTGGCTTCTCCATTGACTTTGCTTATCAGAAGGTCGTAAAAGGCAAATCACATGACCCTGGGACACTGCAACCGTCATAAATATGAGTCAGTTGTCAAGCATCCGAATGTAAAGCATGTGACCATGTCAATGCTGCAAAGATTGTAAGTGTGAAAAATGGTCATAAGTCACTTTTTTCAGTGCCGTAATGTTGAACGGTCCCTAAGCGAACTGTTGTAAATCGAGGACTGTCTGGTAGGGTATAAACCTAATAAATGATTTAATTAAATAAAGGTGCAGCACTTCATTGATGTAGTTTTACATGGCACCTGGATGATGTCACTTTTGAGTTGCAAGCCATCTGAGTTTTCCCACTGGTGCTTCCTTATTCTTTTCCACTGAAAATGTGCAAACAGAAGAAGGCAGCATAGTTGTGTCCCTGTTAGTACTGTTCCCATCCATCTAAATGTGTTAAGGTGGTCAAGTATAATAGCCATTAGCCAGGGAAAGGAATTATTAGAAAATAGGGATAGTAAGTTCCAAGGCCACACTTGGAATACTGCATCCAATTTTGGTTGCCATGATGTAAAATTGATGTTGAGACTCTGGAAAGAGTGCAGAGATGAGCAGCAAGGATGATTAAGGGACTGGAGGCTAAAACATATAAAGAACGGTTGCTGGAGCTGGGTATGCCTAGTCTGATGAAAAGAAGGACTAGGGGTGCCATGATAGCAGTGTTCCAATATCTCAGAGGCTGCCACAAAGAAAAGGGAGTCAAGCTATTCTCCAAAGCACCTGAAGGCAGGACAAGAAGCAATGGGTGGAAACTAATCAAAGGGAGAAGCAACCTAGAACTAAGGAGAAATTTCCTGACAGTTAGAACAATTAATCAGAGGAACGATTTTCCTCCAGAAATTGTAAATGCTCCAACACTGGAAGTTTTTAAGAAGAGATTAGATAACCATTTGTCTGAAGTGGTGTAGGGTTTCCTGCCTAAGCAGGGGGTTGGACTAGAAGACCTCCAAGGTCCCTTCCAACTCTGTTTTCTAATTTGAAATAGATGTGTTTAGCATTTGCTCACCCTTGTAAATTAGGGGACCAGATGAAGCCAATACAATGCTGTAAAGTTCTCAAACTTACTGTTCTCCCACAGTGCTTTGGTAATAGTCAAGCCCTTTGTGCTACCATTTTGCTCCAAACACTTATAATATATTAGCCTTTGGACTGAAGCATCTGCTAGCATTTTATGGGAATCTAATGCTGCTCATTTTGCCACCAAATGGTGAAAAGGGAAGATAAATCAAGGGATTGACTGAAGGGCAAAAAAAGGACGGCTTCATCCTGTCCTGTTACATTTTAAAAATCATCACCTCTAGAGGATGACCTGCTAATCTTCACTGAAAGAGGATGTCTATACAAAAGGAAATTTGCTTTGATTTTAGGTAGTCAAACACTCTTATTTAATGGCAAATGAAACCAGGAAAGGAAAGTTTTCAAAAAGAAGAGTTCCTTAAATGACTCATTTATTTGTGTACTTGCATAATTTCTAGATTTCCCCTGTGGCAAAATAAATAAATAAAATTACAGGGCAGTTTATCCAATTATTAGACTACAATTCCAGTGGAAGAGAATACAGTTTTTCAATCATCTTCCAAAGCAAAAGCACAATATAGCCAGCCTATTCCCATATGCAGGTGCTTGTGATGATATCAGAATGATGAATCATAAGACATAATGTTACTGCAAGTCCCACCCCTTTTATATATTAAAGAATTTGCATCAGGGCCCACGTTTGGTTGCTTGCCTTTCTTGTCTCTTTCTGTGGATGCCCATTAGCATTCTTGGGAAAAGTGATAAAAGAATCACATATGTGATTACCATGTAATCAAGGTATGTGTGTGTGTAATTGTACACACACACACACACACACAAAATCACATGCACACACAAACACGAGACCCTGGAGTCTTGAAAAACTAATGACATCATGATGTATGATTCCAGATAGGATTGATCTGAGGATACTATCCATAATTTGGGATTTGAAATTTCCCTTCCTATTCTGATTAGAAGGTGTTCAGAATAAGTATGAAAAACTTTTTCAAATGGTGATTATTGGCTATTATTGATTACACTTAAGGGAAGGGAACACTTGAGACTTTCGTTGGGATTCTTTAGAATATTTAGTATTAGCTACCATTGTTCCTCAAAATTTGTGAATATTTTAAATAGATAAAGATTTGAACAGAATAGAAGAAGGGACCTGATGGAATGTAGCCAGATGATTTTGAATAAATCTCCATCATTTCCTCTTTAATTCCAAGGTATGAAACGTCTATTCATTCCTTAAAGCCAGAGCAAAAACAAAGTCCATAAAAACTGAGGTGGGCAATAGTTCACCCTGCAGATGTTCCAGAGTACTGTAACAGCATTCCTCAGCAGTGGCACAATTTCTAGGAATCAAAGTTAATTCTTGATTTAGAACACTATATGGTGCCAAAAATGTTACTCAAATGTTTTTGCTAGGGACACAGAAATTGTGTAATTAGTCATATACAAACATGTATAAACTGGCTAAATTTGGAATATGAATTCAGTTTCAATTGAAGGAGACCTTATCTCTCCCTCCCACTTTCCCTGTCTCTCGCTTTCTTTTCTTACTGTAGTAATCCCTATTATCCATGTTTGGGGAAAGTATCCTTTTTTTTTTTTTAATAATTAACTCAAAGTGATCAACATATATAATGCTCTTCCCTTCTCCTATTTTACTCCCACCAACAACCCTATGAGGTGAGGTGAGCTGAGAAAGAATGACTAGCTCAGAGTCATGCAGCCAGTTTAATTGTTACCATTAAGGGACATGAACTATTCACTCAGTTCCAAAATCTCTTAATTAGGAATCAATCATTTTTTTTCTGATAATTGTTCATACAGCGATTCTAAGGGCCTTCTTTATATGGAAATTTCATTACTGAGATTCAGGAACCATTTAAAATGTGTCCTAGTATAAACATCCTCTAAAGTTGCCCTCCATGTTCACCTCCTTTTTAATGTAATGCATTAGATGCTGTGATATGCAAACTCATAGGCACTACAAAGACCACTGCTTGATCCTCGGGAATCAAAGAGGAAGAGTGGAGCTAGAACAAGGTCTGGAGGGTATACCCTCCAGACCTTGTCCTGGCTCCACTCTTCAATTCTGAGGGTTCACAAGTTCTCCATCCTTGAAGCAGGGTCTGGTTTTTTATTGAGTAAAATGTTGCATTAGGAGTCTGTTGAAAAATTTTATGCAAGACTTAGGATAAACTGTAAGACCTCAATTCAGTCTTCTGTTTAATAGGAATCATTAGATTCCTAGGGATTAGAGTTGGAAGCAGGATATGATAAAATATTTCTCTCTATTTTTCAAAATTCATTGCTTTCTTTACATTAATGTACTAGATTAATTCTACATGACTAAATGTAATTGTTTGTTTAAGGTTCAAGTTGCAGGAAAATTCATAACTGTCTTATTGGATCCGCTTTCCTATGAAGTGGTGCTTTGGGAATCATGTGCCAAGCTGGACTTTGGCCAATATGCACGTATTTTAATGAAACGGATGTTTGATGTGACGCTCCCAAATTATGATTCTAATGAAGAAAAGGCCATGCTAAGACCGTAAGTATAAATTTTATAGGAGAAGTACATGTACCCAAGAAATCCATGATATGTTCTATGGACTATGTATTTAGAATACTCATTTCAGGGAACTCTACACATGAGGTAGCATCTTCTTTTAAATATTGAAAAATTGAGAGTCAATTGTTCATCTATAATACGTGTTGGAATACATAAAGCAGCTTTGTCCAGCTTTGTTAATAAAACCTTGATAAGGAATTATATATAGTAAATGTTTCTTCAGTTACATTACATTCTTCCTTCCAGCCAAAAGCATGATAAATCTTGAGATAGTAAACTTAAAAAGAACATCACCTTTAAATTCTGATAATAGATCTGGGCTATGCTTCAGATTTTATTCAGACAAGGTGGTTCAAAACATGCATGAAGACAGCACTTATTTTGGTAGAGTCCCTTGTGGTGATTGGGATCTTGTGATGTTATTTTTTTTAATTACATTTATATGCCGCCCTTCTCTGAAGACTCAAGGTGGCTTACAATTTTTGGGATACAACCCAATGCGCTCAGCAATAGCCTTCATTCCATTGTATATGCCTGCTTATTACTAAGTGGCATTTTTACAGCTTATTGCCCCCAACAATCTTGGGTCCTCAATTTATCTACCCCGAGAGGATGGAAGGCTGAGTCAACCTTGAGCCTGGTGGGATTCGAGCCTGCACTAATTGCAGGCAGCTGGAACTTAAGTGCTAGGCATTTAGCAGCCTGCACCACCAAGGCCATTTTGTTAGATATTTTGTTATCTCATGTTGGGCTGTGACCTCCAAGGAAGTGGATAGATGCTGACTGGTTCTCATTTACCACTTACCTTTTGTCCCCCTACCCATTTTCACTGTTGTGAAGAATGGGTGTAGAGGTAATCACTGTGTTTGACAGATTGTCAATGTTCTTCTTGAAGGAAGCTTTGATGTACCCTGCATCCGAAGAGACCAACCCTGGATCCAGGGTTGTAGATGAAATGGATCATCTGGACCCTTTTCACTCTATATTGTACTGTATTGTGGATAGCCCTAATTCCCTGGCTCTTTAATATCTAAATCAATGGTGTCAAACTCAATCGCATCACATGACGTATTGTGATGTCTTTTGCCTTTGCGGAGCAGGGATGGATGTGGCCTGTGCATGACCCATCTGGTCCGCAGGCCACCAGTTTGACACCCCTGGTCTAAATGAACCTCTTGGTGAGTTCATTAAATAGCTCACAGTGAGATAACATCAGGAGTTGTTTGATCGTGGCAGGATACTTATTTAATAGAGAAAGAAACAACAAACTAATAAATCAGATCCAGAAAGAATAAGCCTGTTTCAAAAGCTCTTTTACAAGTAATCATAAAGGAAGCCAACAGCCTATCTGTCAGTAAGGAATTCCAGGAATTTCCTGATGAGAAAAGCACTTACTACTATAGGTTTGCTTATGTGGGTGAAAAAGACTTATGACATCTGGCCTCTTCTGGTAATGGTTTGTAAGAGTTTTTTTAATGTGGGGCCCTTGGTGTTCTTGGAGCTTGCTTGTTTTCTTGCAGATGTTTCATTACCAAACTAGGTAATATTATCAGTACTAGTAAGGTGGGGGTTTGCTCAAACTCCCTCCATACTAACAAACCCCTGATGGTAGCCTGATGATGTCACCTAGTTTGCTAACGAAATATTTTTTTAAAAAAGCAACCTAGTTCAGAGAGCACCAAGGACCCCACCATTTAATCCTGAGCTACAAATATTATGTTCTATTAGTTTTCTTATTGGAAGGATTTCAATTGTGGGTCATTTAGGATGTTAGATTGGAAGTCCAAATGAATTAATGTCAAGGAGCATGATTTTGCCATGCATGTTCCCCGTGAAAGCTTGAGGAAGTTTCCTGCTGCCTGGACATGCCAAAATAACCACTGTAACTGGTCCCTTGGGATATTACTGGAGAAATATAGGGAGCAGCTGGTGCATTTTTGATTCATTAAGCCAACATAGTTTCCCCAAAACGTGATGAAGACTCAGTGGCACTGCCACTCCTCATTTCACAATCTGACCTCCTTCATAGAACAGCTGTGAGGATGAAATGAAATTCAATCCAAGGATTCCTCTAGAACTGTTATCTCAAGAACGGCACTGAGGGCATCATATGTCAAAGTTTTCCCATGAATTGGTTCCCATTCATGACATGCTGAATGTAGAAGCAACATAGGATGTCACATGGTATTTTGCCATCTTTGTTATCTTTACAATTTATATTGTTTTATTTGTTTCCTAGTATGATTTGATTGCTTATTAGTAACCACGACTATCACCAAGTGAGTCTTATGATTCTTGATGAACATATTTGTCAAAGACAAATTCCTTGTGTGTCCAATCACACTTGGCCAATAAAGAATTCTATTCTATTCTATTATTCTTTTTTTTTGTACTGAATCCATTTAAAAAAAAAGTTCAACAAAATTTCCTTTTCTCAGTATATCCATTCTTGTACTTTTATGAATACCAGGTTATCTGTAACTTACGCTTAGGATATTTGTCAATTCAAATATACATTTTGTTTAGATCAACCAGCTCTATGTTATTCTGGAGTTATGTTGATTTTATATACAACTGTCCCAAACATACACTTTTCATTTGCAAATTTCTGAACATTACATTCTATATGGAAAAGTCTTACTTTTTAAAATTAACTTTTCCAGGAAAAGATTAGGGTTCCAGCTGACTCCATTTCTTCTACCACCCATCCTATACTGGAATTTGCTTATGGGAATCAGACTCTTTTTGGCAGATTTCTTTTACCACTATATCTAGGTCTCCTAAGTTCCTCTTCCTGTGATTTCCCATGCCCCTGGTTGCATGGATTTGCAACACCCCTGTCTTTGCTAGGCACTATCAGTGCTTACAAAGTATTGTCGATTGTAGAAAATTACTCGGAGGCTGAATTCAGCCAACGGGCCACTGGTATGAGACCCCTGGTAAATCCTCATTGAAGAAATTATTTTAAACTGCTATTTTAAACATACCTGGGACTAAGTCCCATTGAGTTACAGTGCAATATTTATAGCCACAATAGGGATTGCACCAAAATCTTTAATCATTTCTGCATAAGGCATGAATGTTCTCTTTTTCCACCATAGCAAGGTTTTGGTTGAGTCAGATTATCAGAAACTCACAGTGACTTCTAGCTAAGTTGTCAAGTTTCTAAGGTTTATTTAAGAAACCTCAGTTTGGGGAATCCAAGTGGGAAGTAGAAAGGAGTTTCACAAAATATTCTTGTGTGTTTCCTTCTACAGCACTCTGAAGGACAAGAATCTTCACAGCCTGACAAAGGCCATGTGCCTTAACTTACAAACCATTCTCCTTCCTGGACCTGATGGAGCCAGTGGGCATTGGAAAGAGGAAGGCCTGTTTCAACTCTCCTACAGAACTATGTTCAGGTGGGTGTAATGTTTCTAAGTCCTTTTTAAAACAAAATAATACATTAGCTAAACAGATAATCAGAGTTGAAAGGGACCTTATAGGTCATCTAGTGGGAGACCCTACACCATTTCTGACAAATGGCAGTCCAATCTCTTCTTCAAAGTCTCAAGTGATGGCGCTCCCACAACTTGCAAGGGCAATTGGTTGATTGTTCTCACTGTCAGAAAGTTTCTCCTTATTTCCAGGTTAAATCTCTCCTTGTTCAGTTTCCATCCATTATTCCTTGTCTGGCCTACAGGCACTTTAGAAAATAGCTTGACCCCTTCCTCTCTGTGGCAGCCCCTCAAATATTGGAAGACTGCTATCATATCTCCCCTGGTCTTTCTCTTTACTAGACTAGCCAAGCTCACTTCCTGAAACCGTTCTTCATATGTTTTAGTCTCCAGTCCCCTAATCATCCTGGCTGCTCTTCTCTATTTTTTCTAGAGTCTCAACATCTTTTTTATAGTGTGGTGAGGGGAAATGTGGTGAGGAAAATTAGGGATCCTTGGTACTCTGAGCTTGGTTGTTTTCTTGCAGATGTAACTAGATAACATCAGTGCTCTAATGCAGCAGTGATGCTGTTCCCTAACACAACACTGATAATGTTACCTAGTTTGGGTGATGAACAGGGGTGGGATTCAAATTTTTTAACAACCAGTTCTGTGGGTGTGGCTAGGTGGGCATGGCCATGTGACTGGGTGTGGCTTTTTTTTGGCAGCACTCCCCCTCCAGGACCTCAGGGAAGCCTTTTAGGGGTGCGTTTTTGCTCCCAGAAGGCTTCCCTGGGGCCCAGGAAGGCAAAAAATGGAGTGCAGAGGGGCTTGCAGCACCCCGCCCCCCGTGCTCAGTTTTTGGGCCTCCTGGGCCTCAGGGGAGCCTCTTGGGGGACATTTTTGCTCCCAGAAGGCTTCCCTGGGACCCAGGAAGGCAAAAAATGGAGTGCAGGGGGTGCTTTGTGCCCACTCCACATGCCCACCCCTCTCGCACTCCCATTTTTGCCTCCTGGGCCTCAGGGAAGCCTCCTGGGCAAAGCAAGGGGGATCCCAGCACAGCTGATCATCAGAACAGCTGATCGTCAGGAAGGGGAAAAAAAGAAATACCTTAAAGAGTGACTGGGTAGGGGGAGAACGGAGTCAGCGATGTTGCAATGTTGCGCATGCATGATAAGGACTGACTAGGTGGGGAGGGGAGGGGTGGGCGGAGAGAGGCAGGGCCAGCCAGGAGCATGATTTGCCGGTTCTCCAAACTGCGTAGAATCATAACAACCGATTCTATAGAACTGGTCGGAACCAGTAGAATCCCACCCCTGGTTCATATTTATGATGGTTGCAGTGTCTCAGGGTCATGTGATTCCCTTTTGTGACCTTCTGACAAACCAAGTCAATGGCGAAGCAAGATCCACTCAGGAACTGTGTTACTCACTCAACAACTGTTGGGATTCAATTAATAACTGTGGCGAGAAAGGTCATAAAATGGGGCAAAATTCACTTGACGATTTAAGTTTAGCAACAGAAATGTTGGTCAAAACTGTGGTCATAAGTCAAGGATTACCTCTTCCTGTTCTCCTCTCTGAGTTAAACAATGGATTCATGCTAGATGGAAAAGAAATGTGGCACAGCTCCCACTTGCTTTGCTTGCTGTCTCAATGTCTGTATGTGATCAAAGTATAAACACAAAGAAACTGATAAAAGCAGAACAAGATAGGCAGTTCCAATGAGCTCATTTGGCTCTCCTGGTGTCTAGAAGGAGTTCCGCACCTTTTCATTAAACAAAGAAATGGAAATTGAGTTCTCTTTTCTTATATTCAAGAGTTCAATGGTCTCCTCTCACACAATGGAGCTACCAAGCTGCAGAATGTTGATAAAATGTTTATTGAATGGCTGCATATGAATGAACTTTATGCAACATGCACAGGAAATGTCATGAAAAAACAACATACAGCTGAACATTTTAGGGACACAGGGGATCAAAGAACAACCATGATCACATTTCAGAATGTAGGATCCAGTTTCCATACATAATCCAATTTCTTGTCCAAAAGTGACTATAGATTTCATTGTAAACTACTAAGACATGTGCCCAATTATGGCTTTTAGAATGAGAGAAAATTATTCTTCTATCTTTCTGATTAATTTCCTAAATATATTCCAAATACCAATGCCTTGTATATAAGGATTAGAAGGGAGCTTGGAGATCATCTAGTCCAGGGTGGTTAACACGCTGCTCTCGAATGCGCCAGAATGAATGCGGCTCTTTGCCTCTTATATTATTATTATATTATTATTATATTATATTATTTTGTATACTGTGGCTCTTTGCCAAGTTTGGATTTTGTTATGCTGCTTCTGAGGAGGGATCTGAGGAGAGATTTCAGCGTAGTCCCCGCCAGGCCATCCCATCTCCCATCCTCGAAACAACTGCACGAGCCAGCAGGCGTGGCTCTCTGACTCGCACAGTTTGAAATTGTGGCTCTTTGTGTCAAACTTGTTCGCCACCCCTGATCTAGTCCAATTCTCTGCCCAGTATAGAAATTCATTATTTCAACATGCCCACAGTTGGCCTCTAGCCAATCTAAGCTCTCCAGCTAAGGAAAGACTTTCTGTTCCATTGTTGAACATTTTTTATTGTTAGGAAAATGCTTTCCAGTTTAGACCTACTTCTCTGAAATTTAAATCTGTTATTCTTGTCCTCTTTTCTGAACAATTCTGTCTGGCATCCTTTCAGACACTTGAAAATTGCTGAGGACAGCTAAATAGATCCAAGATCATTCCAAGTTTCTGGGTTCCTTATCATATTGTATGTTTTCCTAAGGACATGCTGTGGCACATTAAGATAGATAGTTTTGTTATTTTAATGTTTTATGTTTTAACTGATGCTTTATATTTTTTAAAGTTATCCTCTGGTAAAGTTACCCAGTTGTAAGATGGGAGGTCAATAAATTTGAAAGATAGATAGATAGATAGATAGATAGATAGATAGATAGATAGATAGACAGACAGACAGACAGACAGACAGACAGACTGACTGACTGACTTATAGTTTTTAAAATAAATTTTTATGTCTCTTAATTTTTGATTGGGTGCTGGCCAGAATTGTCTGAAGATGGGTGACTATATAAATATTTAAATAAAATAAAATGAATGCTCCAATTTGTCAATTTCCGTCCTAAAATATAGTGCCCAATACCAGACACAATATTCTACATGTGGTCTGATCACTGCTGAATAGAGCAGTGTATTATCTTATGATACACCAGGATACCCAGAACTTTTTTGCAAGTACTACTAATCATACTGGATACTATACTGTGGTAGCCACTGAGATTCTCTGGATGACACTAGATGCTAGCAGCACACTGCAGCCTAGTGGAGGGGGCCTCTTTTGCTACTTCACGATCTCATCCTCTATCTGTTGGGTTGTAAAGTCCCTGATTTTCCAGGTTTATAGGTGATCTCATTTACTAACATCACCACTAATCTTAAGGATTGGTTGGGAGGTTGTACCAATGTGGTTAAGAGGTTTCACCCATGTGGGATCTATTCACCAATCCAAATACTTTATCTATGCTACTCTTCCTTGCTTGTAAAAATGGTATAAAAAGAATAAACACTGCCCAGGCAGTCAGACATCTTGTCACTCTGCACAATGACTGGTCTTTGAAACCCATCACCATACTACTATATGCTGTTTCCTATCTAAATGAAAAACTCTGTGTTTGTTTTGAAATTCATTTTTCTGCTTCCTAGCTGGATATTTGATATTTTGCAAACTTGATATTTTCTAAACCTTGATTAAGTCTTTTATAAATGTGTTGAACAATCCAGAGCTGAGACTGGAGCTTGTTGTATGCCTCTTGATGTAGTGATGTAGAATCATTGACATACGTTCTTAGGGTACAATTGTTCAACCATGCTGAGTCTCCTACTATTTGGAGTCTCAACAGCTTTCAAAAGAATAAATGTTGACAAGTAAACACAGCACTGCTCCTTTTGCCAGAGAAAGTGCTTTCTTTAATGCAAGGTTCAGAAATGAACCCAGCCCAAGATTTCAACTGAACATTTTTCATCAAGTGAGCCAAATAATATCTGGCTAAGGGCTTTAGGACAGAAACCATATGAATGAAGGTGAACATATGTGCCCTGGATAATGTTGCAGGGTCCAATCGAGGTCGGTCACCAGGACAAGAGGTTTTGTCTTCCAAGCTTTCAGACTTGTGCTGGAGCCCATCTTCAGGGCTAGAGGGAAGTTCCATGAAGATGGGCTCCAACACAAGTCCAAAAGCTCAGAAGGCAAAACCTCTGGTCTCAATGACCAACCTAGATTGGACCCTGCAGAAACCCTACCTCTGTGGTTAACAACTCTACCTCTATGGTTAGAAATGCTACCTCTATGGTTAGAAACCCTACCTCTATGGTTAGAAATCCTACCTATATGTTAGAAACTCTATCTCTAACTCAGTGGTCCCCAACCTTTTTGACACCGATTTTGTGCACGATAATTTTTCCACGGACCAAGGAGGGGTGTGGAGGAGCACACAACCTATTATCCAGTGCATGCACAGTTTCACATGCCTGCTGCTCACTTCCAGTTGTGTAGCCTGGTTCCTAACAGGCCACAGGCTGGTACCAGTCCTCAGCCCAGGGATTGGGTGCCCCTGCTGTAGTTTCAAGGAACTGCACTCGAATTGAGAGAGAAGAAAGAGAGATTTTCACTTA
The DNA here is from genome assembly GCA_009733165.1 of Naja naja. NCBI lineage: Eukaryota > Metazoa > Chordata > Lepidosauria > Squamata > Elapidae > Naja > Naja naja. The sequence goes on from CM019150.1 coordinate 25,522,991, forward strand.
GTTGATAGGGTGCTGGCTACGTTTTCAACAGAGGAGCTTGTTGTAACCCCAACACATCTGAAAGATACCATACTGGAGAAGCAAAGAATAGAGGATGGAACATTTATAATACAAGGGGAAATATCATCTCTATAAAAAAGAAATGGTATAGAATGTCAGGGATTTACTTTATTCCTAAGAAATGTGATATTTACAATATATTGTATAATGGCACTTTTAAATAATTGGTTTAATCCCTCCCTTCCTAACTCTGCAGAGCTGGATTCTTGACCTTGTTTGGAAATGAAGGCAAGGATTATGAAGATGTTAACTGTCAAGCTAAAGATCGAGTTCATTCGATGGAAGTTTATAATGCATATTATAAATTAGACCGATTTTTGATGAAAGCAGCCCGGTCAACTTTAAGTGTAGGTGGGTGTCATTGGTAAAGAAATATCACTTTTAAAATTCCAATGTGTTTGAAACCTAGACTAAAGTGAATTTACTTCTAAGAATCGAAACCCGAGTTACACTAATATCTGCACTGTGTTTGCACTTATTTAAATGTAACTACAATTTAATTAAATGGAATATTTAGTTTTTAGAGTGGTATGTGCAGCAAAAAATATTAATAGCTAATTATGAGCAAGTGCTGACTAATAATTAGAGAATTGGAAACCAGGAGACTCTGAGTTCTAGTCCCACTTTAGGCATGAAAGCCATTTGGTAATCATTCTCTCTCAGTGCAACCCATCTCACCGGGTTAAGTTATTCAAAAAAATAATAAAGGAAGGATAAAAAATTTCTTTTTAAAATAATGTGTTGGTAGCTTAAAATAATAATGTGTCGGTTGATTGACAGATTGTTCATAGTTCACTTCAGAAGATGTATCTGATCTAAATAATTGTAGCCTCCAAAAACGTATGTTATATAAAAATATATGTAATGGAAAGTTAAGTGATGTGATCATTTTGAAACCTATTTCAAAGGATGAAGGGGTTTTTTTGCTAAAGATTATTTTTCAGTGGGACACATCTGCTTTTGGAAGAACATGGTATTAATCCAACCAAACCTCACCCCCATGTTCAAAGGTAGTTGAGATGGATGGATGGGTGGGTGGATAGGTGGATAGATAGGTGGATGGATGGATGGATGGATGGATGGATAGATAGATAGTAAGTATAGAGTTTCCATGTTTAAATCATGTTTATATTTACACTATACCTAGTATTTTAATAGGAATACTGTAGCTGCTACTTCTCTATTAAAGAGATTTTCCCAGGAACAAAACAAAAAAAAACCTATAAAACTACTGAGTAAATTAATAGAATAAATGCAACCTCATAAAAGAGGTAATGTTAGTAATATTATTATTGTTGGTGAAGCTGTTTCTTCCTGAAATAGTAAACAACTACATCTTTTAAATGCCACTATTGGGAAAAAGGAAATTGACGAACAGTAGATGGCACCATTGTGCAACCTTTTAGATCCTTTTTATTACAGACGGTTCAAATGGATAGGTCCATCTAGCTTTCCTTGTCTTGCAGGATGAGATAATAGGATAATTTTATAACGATTCTGTCAGTGTTTTCAGTCCAAGCCTACAAAATAAGCAGAACGCTTTTTCTTGCCAGTGTTTAAATTAGTAAAAGTGTTTCAAAGAAAAAAAGTACTCACAAGTAGGGTATTATGCTTTTCAAATCGTGATGTACTTTTTCACCATCAAGCATCTATCATCACGTTGTGATACAATAAACGCCTTAAAATGATTGCTGTCATTGACAGCTGCAGAAATGACTGAAACACAGAATCTAATGTATTATGGCTTGCCACCATTTCCCCTGCATGGTGATAATTTGAAGGTCCTCTGATCTGTAGAGCTCAGGACCTGCACCCATAGTTGGCTAAGACCTACCTGCAATTTGTTTCACCCTTAAAGCTGAAAAATACCTAATGAGAACTAGAATATAAACTACAGAATAATAGAGTTGGAAGGGACCTTGGAGGTCTAGTCTAGTCTTCCAGTTAGCATATACCTTGTTTGATAACAGAGTGCATACTGTTCGAAAAGCTGAGATTGGCTGTCTTGAGGCTAGTATAATTGAGGCTGGACACCTATACCTCTAATTTCTGAGAAGTTGAAATTACTTCTGAGTAGACATGCCTCAATGAGAGCCAGATTGATGAAGCATCAGGCTAGAAGAGGGGTCCCCAAACTTGGCAACTGAAGCTGGCTGGAGAATTTTGGGACTTGAAGTCCACAAGTTTTAAAGTTGCCAAGTTTGGAGACCTCTGGGCTAGAAATCTGTGGATTTCCTTTATTTTCTTTTCTTTTTTCTCCTCTCTCTCTCTCTCTCTCTCTCTCTCTCTCTCTCTCTCACACACACACACACACAGAAGAGAGAGAGAAAAAAGAAAAGAAAAGAAAGGAAATCCATAGATTGTGTTATTTAGGGGAGATAGATAATGTACAGCAAAAACAAGCATAAATGTCTGTCAATTATTACAGCACCTTGTTAAACAAACACAGAAAACACCCTGCACCCTTCCCATAGCACAATTGAGGTGGGGAGTACAGCTTATAGAGAGTTAAAAAAATAAACTTGTGTATGCACCAGTTCTGTTAATAAATGTCTGTGAGAGACTCTGTAGTTGCCACTATGCCTTCTACCTGTGGCCCCAGGTTGATAAGCAACAGCACCTGCCTCACTAATCACATACAGCTTGCCTGCTTACCCCTCCATCTCTCCCTTTCCTCTCTTTCTTCCTCTGAGTTCTTGATCCCTGATCTAATCCATAGAAAAGTATTTCTCAGCCTGATACCTAAGTAATTGAGGTATGCAAGACCTGAAAATAAATACATCCTGAGTGAACCGAGCTAAAAACTCAGACATAATGTGTGGCTTTGAGGATTGAATTCTTGCTTACCTGTGAAATTCACCTGGTAGCATGATGGAAAGCTACTTTCATTTATTTATTATCCCTCTTCAGTAAGGGCCCCAAAGGCCCTGGAGAGAGAGAGGAGGGAGGGGGAGGGGGAGGGAGGAGAGAGAGAGATCATAAATTTATTTATTGAGAACGCCTACTTTACATGGTTGTTCTCAGGATAAAATAAGATAGGCCTTCTAATTTTATTGGAGGAAGGCCCCAATAGTAACCTACCATCTATATTTATATCTCTGGTGCTTCTCTATTCAGTGGAAAAACAGAACTTTTACAACATCAAAAAGGATCTCTGGAACTTTTTTTCTATGGAAAGACTGGACAGCAGAGCAAACCAAAGTGTTTGGTTGACCATCTATAAGGAACACTTGGTAGATCTTGGTGTGAATGAAGATATGCAAACTAGAGCCATGGTGCTGCAACTCTGGAGTACTCAGGTAAACATGCAATTCTACTTTCTGTATTTCATCCTCTTTATGGTTTCTCAATCTCAAGTTTCTTACATCAGGGGTGTCAACCTGAATTTAATTGAGGGCCACATCAGGGTTGTGTTCGACCTCAGAGGGCTGGTGGGGCATGGGGTGTGGCTGGGAGCATGGCCATGGGGAGGCATGACACGGGACTTGTGTTTGGGGGCACCTGTGGTGGCCAAGTGCTAAGGCAGGATTTTCCTGAGACCCTCTCTCACACTCATAATCTTCCTTCCTTCCTTCCTTCCTTCCTTCCTTCCTTCCTTCCTTCCTTCCTTCCTTCCTTCCTTCCTTCCCTCCCTTCTTGTTCCTTGGCTTGGGTCCAGGGTACTTGCAAGAACGTCTCCTTCCGTTGACAAACATCAATCACCCTGTGCGCTCCCACAGACGGGGCCTCCTGGGGATACCGTCAGCTAAACAGTGTAGGCTGGCGGCCCCTAGGGGTAGGGCCTTCTCTGTGGGGACGCCCACCCTCTGGAATCCATTACCCCTTGAGTTGCGCCTGGCCCCTGATCTCCGCGCCTTCCGCCGTGACCTCAAAACATGGCTATTTTGCAATCCGGCCTGGACTGACAGGGGAGTGGGGATTTTAATTTGATTGTTTATTTGGCATAATTTAATATCTTTTTAATTTCTTTTAACTTTTGTACTTTCTGTCTTTTATGTACGCCGCCTTGAGTCCTTCAGGAGAGTGGGCGGCTCATAAGTCCAAATAAACTAAACTAAACTAAACTTCCCTCATTCTTCTTTCTTACTTCCTGTCTTTCCTTATTTTTCCTTTCTTGCTCTCTTCACATCTTCCCTTCTTTTTCTTTGTCTTTCCTCTTTCCCTTTCTCCTTTCTTGTCCCTTCTTGTATGCTTAAATGCAAAAGGGGAAACATTTCTCCCTTTGTTTCATTTTTAATTTGTTTTGATAGCTCTCTGCCAGCAAAAACAGAGCTCCTTTTCACCAGCAGAGGGACTGTGGGCCAGTCCTTTGCTATTTGCAGACCAGCCCCGCGGGCCAAATCTAAGCATCCTGCGGGCCGGTTTTGCCCTGCAGGCCTTGTCTTACATGAACTATTTATATGAAAAGGGTAGAGTTAGAAAAACAGAATCCATAATTATTGAAAATATAGATGTTCTATGTTAATACCAGTCTTGCATCATGAACCACTTGTTTCTTATTGACACTATTGGCAGGACATAATGTCTATGGAGTATTTCAATCATCCAAGTGAGATAATCATCCAAAGGGCAACTGGACTTTTCTTGGTTTTTTTTCCTTGAAAAGGTTTTACCCCTCATCTAAGAAGCTTCCTTCAAACTGGATGAGTTTTCAAGGGGAAAAAAAACCTAGAAAAGTCCAGTTGCCTTTTGAAAAAAAGCACCTGTGGGCTAGGAACTAATGTACTCTTATCTCCGCCAGCTGGAGATTTTTAGTGGGGTTCGGGAAAGGAGGAAGGAATGGGCAAAGGAGAAAGTGGGATGAGGTCTCTCTGTGTATCTGAGAAAAAGTGTGTGAGAAAGAACAGGAAGCTTGATGGTCTAGGAGCAAAATGGTTCCTCAGGTCCCCATGTGTATACTACTCCAAGTACTATTAATGTTTGCATAGTGTCAGTCTTCGATTGGGAGAATTAATACTATACCTGCCAACATGATTTTTTTTCTTGACCTTTTTGGAATTACCTTCCTTTGACTGCCACAAGGTACATAAGTAAACTCAGAAAATATGTAAGTTTCTATAGCAATATTTGCATTTTTTATGGTTTCAGTGTTTGGTTTCAAACAGTCAGCTCACTCCTATTGTCTATCAGTTTTAGAAAGCGTTGAACACGGCAGACTGTAATGAGAGAGGCTCTAATTCAGTGTTTTTCAAAGTTGGCAATTTTAAGTTAGAAGGCTTCAACTCCTAGAATTCCCAAGCCAGCAAACGGACTGGGAATTCTGTGAGTTGAAGTCCACGATCTTAAAGTTGCCAAGTTTGAAAAACACTGCTCTAATTCATGTAAAACAGGCTGGGCAGGCTGTTTTTAACCCATGTCTCAGCTAGAAAGAAGCCTGCATGCTGCAGATGACAAAGTTGAAGCAAAACAGAGTTACATCAGATCTAACTCTCTGAACAAGAGGTATAGTTGAAAGGGAGGCTGCAGTGTAGAGACAGGATATGTACAGTAAATTGGATGAACAGTAAGTTGGCTTACTTCCCCATTAGGAAGAAAGATTGAAAACAAAATGGTTATAATAATGTTAGTATTATAATCATAATGGAAGAGAAGTCATTTATCAAAAGTAGAGTACTGTTACATACAAAACTTCCCAGTTGCAGTTCTTTACATCTTTATGACTCTAGTTAGAAAAGTTATTGACTAGGTAACAGGAGAGAAACCCTTGGATGAAATCTTAAAGGGACAGTTAAAATATGGAGTTAAATGGATAAATACTCTGATGTTTTATAAGATGATTTATATTTTTATAGTGACAAATGTGAATTTTACTCCCAGGAACCCTGCATACCAAAGGCAGTGGGTAGACCTCCTTTTTGGCACAGCTAAAAATAAATAATAATAATAAAAGATGGATCTTGACAGACTAGAACACTGGGCCGTATCTAACAAAATGAAATTCAATGTAGAGGAAAGTAAAGTCCTATACTTAGGCAAGAAAAACCAAAAGTACACATATAGACTGGGTGAAACCAGGCTCAATAGCAGTAACTGTGAGAGGGATCTTGGAGTCTTAGTGGACAACCAGCTAAATATGAGCCAGCAGTGTGCAGCAGCAGCCAAAAAAGCTAATGCAATCCTAAATTGCATTAACAGAGAGATACAATCAAGATCAAGGAGGTACTAATACCACTCTATAAAGTCTTAGTAAGACCACACCTAGAGTACTGCATCCAGTTTTAATCACCACATTATAAAAAAAGATGTTGAGACTCTAGAAAAAATGCAGAGAAGAGCAACCAGGATGATTAGGGGACTGAGTAAGGCATATGAAGAATGGTTGCAGAAACTGGGCTTGGCTAGTCTGGTGAAGAGAAGGACCAGGGGAGACATGATAGCAGTCTTCCAATATTTGAGGGGCTGCCACAGCAGGGAAGGGGTCAAGCTATTTTCTAAAGCGCCTGTACGCCAGATAAGGAATAACAGATGGAAGCTGAACAAGGAGAGATTTAACCATAAGGAGAAACTTTCTGACAGTGAGAACAATCAACCAATGGAACAGCTTGCCCTCGGAAGTTGTGGGAGCGTCATCACTTGAGACCTTCAAGAAGAGATAGGACTGCCATTTGTCAGAAATGGTGTAGGGTCTCCTGCTTGGGTGGGGGGTTGAACTAGATGACCTACAAGGTCCCTTCCAACTCTGATTATCTGTTATAATAAAAAGTACTGTGCTTGCCATCTCAGTGTTTTTAAAAAGGACAGGTGAGATTTCTGAGTCAAATATGAAAGATCTGTTTCTTGCTCTTTAGCACATGGGTTTAAACTGCAGTATCTGGAAGGCCAGGTCCACCTCATATCCCCAGCAGTACCATCAATAATGTTTTTCATTCCCTTCTTATCTTGCCATCTTCTCTTGTGTCTATATGGGAGACCATATGTAGGAACAGAGAGCCAGTTTGGTGCAGAGGTTAGGGCACCAACCTAGAAACAGGGAGACGTGAGTTCTAGTCTGTCTTTAAAAACAAAGCCAACTGGGTGACCTTGGGCCAGTCATTCTCATTTAGGCCTAGGAAGGAGGCAGTGGCAAACCACTTCCAAAATCTTGCCAAGAAAACTGCAGACTCCTGTAGTCACCAGGAGTCACCAGTGATTCAAAGGCACAAAGGAAAAGAAATAGGCAGAGAATTTTTTTACAATATTTTGTTTGTATGTTTCTAAATTCATTTTAAACTTGTGAATCAGCTGAAAACTGAGGAGATGGGAATTGCTGGAGGTGCATTTGTAAAAACGTATGTTTATTATGAGTAATGTTGTTAATATTTAATTAATTTAGTCACCTAAGCCCCTTTTTGTAGTGTAGCCCCAGAGATGTCCTTCAAAGTTCCAATGACCTAGACCTGTGTTCTAGAACAGGGGTCTCCAACCTTGGCAATTTTAAGACTTGTGGACTTCAAGTCTTGGTGGTGCAGGCTGTTAAATGCCTGCATTTAAGTTCCAGCTGTCTACAAGTACTGTAGGCTCGAATTCCACCAGGCTCAAGGTTGACTCAGCCTTCCATCCTCTCGGGGTAGGTAAATTGAGGACCCAAGATTGCTGGGGGCAATAAGCTGACTTTGTAAAAATGCAGCTTACTAATAAGCAGGCATATACAAGAATGAGAAGAAGGCTATTGCTGAGCATTATTGGGTTGTGCTCCAAAAATTGTAAGGCCCTGAGAAGGGAGGCTGCATATAAATGTAATTTTTAAAAAAAGTCCCAGAATTCTCTAGCCAGCTGGCTGGAGAATTCTGGGACTTGATGTCCACAAATCTTAAAGTTGGCAAGTTTGGGACCCTGCTTTAACAAAGTGGGCCAAGGAATTCTGGGAGTTGAAGTTCATAACTCTTAAAGTTGCCAAGGTTGGAGACCCCTGTTTTAGAGCATATGACCAAAGTAATTTGAGCAATCCTTTTGAACGTAGGGGAGCCAGGGACTTAGTATTGGATTCCAAGTGATCCAGGCAACGAAGTCACAGTTCTCAGCTATCAAAAATGAGAAGATTGTATTTCTTCTACATCTGGAGAGGCACAGATTCTCCAACCTTCACTTAGGGAGATCCTTTAACACAAAGTATCCTGATATCTGGCATACAGGATCACCTTTATGGAAGCAAACAAAATCAAGAGATAGAGCACAAACATTTCATGCGGAGATCAGCTTTAGGCTTTTGTGTTCCAAACAGGATGGGGAGATCTTTCTGAAACAACTGAAAAGCTGCTCCAGAGCGTGTAGAGGTACTAACTTAATAGTACAAGCACCAAGATTTAATTTAAGGTATTGGTTCTGACCAGACTATTACTAATGGTTTCCCAAGAGGTCCCTTTGTTTCCCAGCCTATAATTGGAAGCCCTGCTCTAAAATATTTGAATTCCTGTCCCTGTCATAATTATCCTGACTTGTGTTAGTGAATCTGCTCCCAAAGACACTCCATGCTTTGGTTCTTATTCATTGAAAAGAGACAATAAAATTTTTAGAATGCAGCTTTCAAGGTGGCAAGAGAGACTTTTCCTCCCTACATGAATAAATCCATTTGGTCACCACGTTTAATAATTAAAAGCTGGATGCACTTTGATTCTCTCACTTCCACCCACTTTTAATGGCTGCACTTTAATTAAAAGAACAGCCATCCTTCTAAAAAACCAAGCAAGAACAAAATCTTGCATCTCAGCCTTCAAAAATCAGCATGTATTATTTATTCTTTGCACTTCTCTCTATTGGATTTGATGTACTCTTGATGTACTTGCGATCAACAATAGTGCTGTATTGCATTTCACTTAATCACCTCAATTTTAATAAGCAAGCAGAGAACTATAGGAAGTGCTGGGCTTCCTGTTTTCTGTTTTTCAGATACTGAAATAAGAGCATTCTCGTGCGGTGCAGTGGTGGGAAAGAATGGCCGTGGTTGGAACACAGAGTTGTTCCCAGGGGTGGGTT
>CM019150.1:25533002-25571455 GCA_009733165.1 Naja naja
CCATCTATATTTATATCTCTGGTGCTTCTCTATTCAGTGGAAAAACAGAACTTTACAACATCAAAAGGGATCTCTGGAACTTTTTTCTATGGAAAGACTGGACAGCAGAGCAAACCAAAGTGTTTGGTTGACCATCTATAAGGAACACTTGGTAGATCTTGGTGTGAATGAAGATATGCAAACTAGAGCCATGGTGCTGCAACTCTGGAGTACTCAGGTAAACATGCAATTCTACTTTCTGTATTTCATCCTCTTTATGGTTTCTCAATCTCAAGTTTCTTACATCAGGTGTCAACCTGAATTTAATTGAGGCCGCATCAGGTTGTGTTCGCACAGAGGGCTGGTGGGGCATGGGGTGTGGCTGGGAGCATGGCCATGGGGAGGCATGACACGGGACTTGTGTTTGGGGGCACCTGTGGTGGCCAAGTGCTAAGGCAGGATTTTCCTGAACCCTCTCTCCTCACACTCATAATCTCCTTCCTTCCTTCCCTTCCTTCCTTTTCCTTCCTTCCTTCCTTCCTTCCTTCCTTCCTTCCTTCCTCTTTCCTTCTTGTTCCTTGGCTTGGTCCAGGGTACTTGCAAGACGTCTCCTTCCGTTGACAAACATCAATCACCCTGTGCGCTCCCACAGACGGGGCCTCCTGGGGATACCGTCAGCTAAGCAGTAGGCTGGCGGCTCCTAGGGGTAGGGCCCTCTCTGTGGGGGCACCCTCTGGAATCAATTACCCCTTGAGTTGCGCCTGGCCCCTGATCTCCGCGCCTTCCGCCGTGACCTCAAAACATGGCTATTTTTGCAATCCGGCCTGGACTGACAGGGGAGTGGGGATTTTAATTTGATTGTTTATTTGGCATTTTAATATGTTTTAATTTTCTTTTAACTACTTTTGTACTTTCTGTCTTTATGTACACCGCCCTGAGTCCTTCAGGAGAGGGCGTCATAGATCAAATAAACTAAACTAAACTAAACTTCCCTCATTCTTCTTTCTTACTTCCTGTCTTTCCTTATTTTTCCTTTCTTGCTCTCTTCACATCTTCCCTTCTTTTTCTTTGTCTTTCTCTTTCCCTTTCTCCTTTCTTGTCCTTCTTGTATGTTTAAATGCAAAGGAAACATTTCTCCCTTGTTTCATTTTTAATTTGTTTTGATAGCTCTCTGCCAGTGAAAACAGAGCTCCTTTTCACCAGCAGAGGACTGTGGGCCAGTCCTTTGCTATTTGCAGACCAGCCCCGCGGGCCAAATCTAAGCATCCTGCGGGCCAGTTTTGCCCTACAGGCCTTGTCTTACATGAACTATTTATATGAAAAGGGTAGAGTTAGAAAAACAGAATCCATAATTATTGAAAATATAGATGTTCTATGTTAATACCAGTCTTGCATCATGAACCACTTGTTTCTTATTGACACTATTGGCAGGACATAATGTCTATGGAGTATTTCAATCATCCAAGTGAGATAATCATCCAAAGGGCAACTGGACTTTTCTTGGTTTTCCTTGAAAAGGTTTTACCCTCATCTAAGAAGCTTCCTTCAAACTGGATGAGTTTTCAGGGGAAAAAAAACTAGAAAGTCCAGTTGCTTTTGAAAAAGCACCTGTGGGCTAGGAACTAATGTACTCTTATCTCCCAGCTGGATTTTTAGTGGGGTTCGGGAAAGGAGGAAGGAATGGGCAAAGGAGAAAGTGGGATGAGGTCTCTGTGTATCTGAGAAAAGTGTGTGAGAAAGAACAGGAAGCTTGATGGTCTAGGAGCAAAATGGTTCCTCAGGTCCCCATGTATACTACTCCAAGTACTATTAATGTTTGTATAGTGTCAGTCTTCGATTGGGAGAATAAATACTATACCTGCCAACATGATTTTTTTTCTTGACCTTTTTGGAATTACCTTCCTTTGACTGCCACAAGGTACATAAGTAAACTCAGAAAATATGTAAGTTTCTATAGCAATATTTGCATTTTTTATGGTTTCAGTGTTTGGTTTCAAACAGTCAGCTCACTCTTATTGTCTACGCTCAGTTTTAGAAACGTTGAACACGGCAGACTGTAATGAGAGAGGCTCTAATTCAGTGTTTTTTCAAAGTTGGCAATTTTAAGTTAGGAAGGCTTCAACTCCTAGAATTCCCAAGCCAGCAAACGGACTGGGAATTCTGTGAGTTGAAGTCCACGCATCTTAAAGTTGCCAAATTTGAAAAACACTGCTCTAATTCATGTAAAACAGGCTGGGCAGGCTGTTTTTTAACCCATGTCTCAGCTAGAAAAGAAGCCTGCATGCTGCAGATGACAAAGTTGAAGCAAAGCAGAGTTACATCAGATCTAACTCTCTGAACAGGAGGTATAGTTGAAAGGGAGGCTGCAGTGTAGAGACAGGATATGTACAGTAAATTGGATGAACAGTAAGTTGGCTTATTTCCCCATTAGGAAGGAAGATTGAAAACAAAATGGTTATAATAATGTTAGTATTATAATCATAATGGAAGAGAAGTCATTTATCAAAAGTAGAGTACTGTTACATACAAAACTTCCCAGTTGCAGTTCTTTACATCTTTATGACTCTAGTTAGAAAAGTTATTGACTAGGTAACAGGAGAGAAACCCTTGGATGAAATCTTAAAGGGACAGTTAAAATATGGAGTTAAATGGATAAGTACTCTGATGTTTTATAAGATGATTTATATTTTTATAGTGACAAATGTGAATTTTACTCCCAGGAACCCTGCATACCAAGGGCTGTGGGTAGACCTCCTTTTTGGCACAGCTAAAAATAAAAAATAATAATAAAAGATGGATCTTGACAGACTAGAACACTGGGCCATATCTAACAAAATGAAATTCAATGTAGAGGAAAGTAAAGTCCTATACTTAGGCAAGAAAAACCAAAAGTACACATATAGACTAGGTGAAACCAGGCTCAATAGCAGTAACTGTGAGAGGGATCTTGGAGTCTTAGTGGACAACCAGCTAAATATGAGCCAGCAGTGTGCATCAGCAGCCAAAAAAGCTAATGCAATCCTAAATTGCATTAACAGAGGGATACAATCAAGATCAAGGGAGGTACTAATACCACTCTATAAAGTCTTAGTAAGACCACACCTAGAGTACTGCATCCAGTTTTGATCACCACATTATAAAAAAGATGTTGAGACTCTAGAAAAAATGCAGAGAAGAGCAACCAGGATGATTAGGGGACTGGAGAGTAAGGCATATGAAGAATGGTTGCAGAAACTGGGCTTGGCTAGTCTGGTGAAGAGAAGGACCAGGGGAGACATGATAGCAGTCTTCCAATATTTGAGGGGCTGCCACAGCGGGGAAGGGGTCAAGCTATTTTCTAAAGTGCCTGTACGCCAGATAAGGAATAACAGATGGAAGCTGAACAAGGAGAGATTTAACCTGGAAATAAGGAGAAACTTTCTGACAATGAGAACAATCAACCAATGGAACAGCTTGCCCTCGGAAGTTGTGGGAGCGCCATCACTTGAGACCTTCAAGAAGAGATTGGACTGCCATTTGTCAGAAATAGTGTAGGGTCTCCTGCTTGGGTGGGGGGTTGAACTAGACCTGTGTTCTAGAACAGGGGTCTCCAACCTTGGCAACTTTAAGACTTGTGGACTTCAAGTCTTGGTGGTGCAGGCTGTTAAATGCCTAGCACTTAAGTTCCAGCTGCCTGCAATTACTGCAGGCTCGAATCCCAACAGGCTCAAGGTTGACTCAGCCTTCCATCCTCTCGGGGTAGGTAAATTGAGGACCCAAGATTGCTGGGGGCAATAAGCTGACTTTGTAAAAATGCTGCTTACTAATAAGCAGGCATATACAATGGAATGAAGGCTATTGCTGAGCATTGGGTTGTGCTCCAAAAATTGTAAGCCGCCCTGAGTCTTCAGAGAAGGGCGGCATATAAATGTAATTTTTTTAAAAAGTCCCAGAATTCTCTAGCCAGCTGGCTGGAGAATTCTGGGACCTGAGTCCACAAATCTTAAAGTTGGCAAGTTTGGGGACCCCTGCTTTAAGCAAAGTGGGCTGAGGAATTCTGGGAGTTGAAGTTCATAACTCTTAAAGTTGCCAAGTTTGGAGACCCCTGTTTTAGAGCATATGACCAAAGTAATTTGAGCAATCCTTTTGAGCGTAAGGGAGCCAGGGACTTAGTATTGGATTCCAAGTGATCCAGGCAACAAAGTCACAGTTCTCAGCTATCAAAAATGAGAAGATTGTATTTCTTCTACATCTGGAGAGGCACAGATTCTCCAACCTTCACTTAGGGAGATCCTTTAACACAAAGTATCCTGATATCTGGCATGCAGGATCACCTTTATGGAAGCAAACCAAATCAAGAGATAGAGCACAAACATTTCATGCGGAGATCAGCTTTAGGCTTTTGTGTTCCAAACAGGATGGGGAGATCTTTCTGAAACAACTGAAAAGCTGCTCCAGAGCGTGTAGAGGTACTAACTTAATAGTACAAGCACCAAGATTTAATTTAAGGTATTGGTTCTGACCAGACTATTACTAATGGTTTCCCAAGAGGTCCCTTTGTTTCCCAGCCTATAATTGGAAGCCCTGCTCTAAAATATTTGAATTCCTGTCCCTGTCATAATTATCCTGACTTGTGTTAGTGAATCTGCTCCCAAAGACACTCCATGCTTTGGTTCTTATTCATTGAAAAGAGACAATAAGAATTTTTAGAATGCAGCTTTCAAGGTGGCAAGAGAGACGTTTCCTCCCTACATGAATAAATCCATTTGGTCACCACGTTTAATAATTAAAAGCGCTGGATGCACTTTGATTCTCTCACTTCCACCCCACTTTTAATGGCTGCACTTTAATTAAAAGAACAGCCATCCTTCTAAAAAAAACCAAGCAAGAACAAAATCTTGCATCTCAGCCTTCCAAAAATCAGCATGTATTATTTATTCTTTGCACTTCTCTCTATTGGATTTGATGTACTCTTGATGTACTTGTGATCAACAATAGTGCTGTATTGCATTTCACTTAATCACCTCAATTTTAATAAGCAAGCAGAGAACTATAGGAAGTGCTGGGGCTTCCTGTTTTCTGTTTTTCAGATACTGAAATAAGAGCATTCTCGTGCGGTGCAGTGGTGGGAAAGAATGGCCGTGGTTGGGAACACAGAGTTGTTCCCAGGGGTGGGTTTCTACCAGTTCTGTCCGGCTCTGTAGAACCGGTAGTTCTGAAGAGCAGCAGACATAGAACCGGTTCTATGTCTGCTGCTGTTTTGGCCCGCCCGCCCGCCCGGGCTCTTACCTGATCTTTATTTCCTGCTTTTTCAACTTCAGCTGCTGTGCGAGGCACAGCTGCGGTGGAAAAGCAGGGCAAAATGTTGTTTCAAACGCTGCTGACGAAGATTTACAGGCGTGCCTGCAGCATGCAGAGAAGCACATCGTAAATCACCAAACATCATAAAACATCGTAAATCACCACGAACCGGTAGTTAACCCTGTCGGATCCCACCCCTGGTTGTTCCCAAGAACCAAGTCTCCATATTGCATTGCTTAAAGCTGGCTAGCCAGCTTGCTTGCTTGCTTGTCTATTTATTTATTTACACATAGCCCTTCACTCCAATCTGTTTGTTTTTTATTAACTTTTTATACTACCATCTTCCCCTTAAGGTAACAAATTAAAAATAAAACAAACAAAAAGCATATAACAATACTAATAACAAAATAGCAAACCCAAGCAATGAAACAAACATGTCATAGACCAGAAGGGATGTTAACCATCTTTCTGCTAGTCTCGTTTTCACCTGAATCATTTTCATAAGAAAGATGTTATGCATATGAGGATGACCAATATTATAAATAACAACTCTAAACAGCATACATGAGCTCTCACATAGATTGCCATTAGAATGTTATTGAATGCCTAGAAGATAGAACTAAATGGATAAGATTGAAAAGTGATACAAATTGAAAACTGGAAAATCAAGTATTTTGGTCTCTGCTATTTTACCATTATTCTTTAGGGGGATGGCAAAATACAGATTTTGAAAATAGTGAGAACATGAAAACCAAATGCAGCTCCTTCGAATAATGACTCTAACAGTAGAAACATCTTCATGAAATCTGCAAGTTTTAATAGCCAGACAGGTTTATAATGGGAGAGGTAAACTCAGCTTCTGCTCTTGGCATGATGATAGACTGTGCAAGAAGATTTTTTTTAACTTTTATTCTTAACTGTGGCCACTAGAAGTATCTCAGGACCACATGAAAGATGTTAGTGTCCAAAATGAGCTGTCATATTACTTTTTTAAATTACCAGGGGAAATATAACAGCAGCCTTAGTAATGAAGAATAGTAGGAATACAAGTCCTTAGGAAAAATGGACATTAGGAATATTCTGAGTTTTTATATAACCCAGGGGTTCACAATTCCTGTTCAGCCCAGTTTGTTAATGGCTTGGAGGTACCACAATGCAAAATTCTCAAGAAGAGCACTTCCATTATTATTCCAGTTTCTAGGCCAAAACATTTGTACATTTTTTCCTAAAGGCTAGGAATATAAATCGTTTCAAAACTAATCCAGGAGAAAAAATAAAGACCACTAGAACTGTCACTGATTTAGCTAATGAACAGTTTGCAGGCATTCCAGTTATTATGTTCAGATTTCCCCAGCATTTCTCCTCCTAGTAAATGCCTCTAAATTTCAAAGGCTACCTTTGCAGTCCTCATCCTGGATAGTATAGTGCTGTTCTAATGGGTTTAATTTTCTTGAAAAATAAATACTGAGCTCTGTGTTTTCGCTGCATCTTATAGCAAAATGTCTTACTGCAAAAACCGGAAGTAGTAGTGCCCATTACAAATTGGCCAAGTGGGGTCAGGATATTGCAGAATGGGCTGAGTAGAAAAAGACCTCCATTAGCTTTTTGAAAGGTTTTCCAACTAGGGTTTTTCCTCTAAATACTTTAAGGCCAGTGGGTTAAAATTTGCTGTTCAAGTGCAGGTGATAATTTGATAATTTTAATCTCTGTATAAATCTTAGCTCTCCCTCAAATCACGGGGAGTACTGGGATTCCTGAGAAGGAGAGATTGCATGGGCATAATCTGATCCAAGATCTCAGCCACCCCCTTATTACAAGTGGCAACCCAGATTTCAGATTGTCCAACCTCCCTGTGGTAGATCATGGCATTGGAGAATCCCAAGAAATCAGAATATGATCCAACCACGACAAAGGAGGTAGCATTAGCTCCCACCATTTTGGATCATATTGCCACTGGGCCAACAGGAACATCCAATCTAGAACGTGACCATTGTTCTGAGTCAGGCTCTGGATGATCTGGGATAGGTCCAAGGCTGTCATGGAAGCCTTGAACATCAAAGCCACTCAGACGCCATTTTCAGGGAAGGGAGATTAACTTTAGAGCCATAGGTCTGGGGACCTCAACGCCCAACCTGAAAAATGGAGTCAAAGAGCTCAAGCAGGGAAGTTGCTATGCAGCATGGAAGTTGATACAACGGCAGATGATCCTTAGAGCCCAACTTAATGAACTGAGTCTCACAGCCAGGGATCTGTGGGGCACAGCCCTTGAAGTCACAAGAGATTCCCTGATAACAATTGTCATAAATCTTCCCCTACCCCAGAGTTTTGGTTGATTCCACATTGAAATACAACTGGACAAATTTCAGAAAGGAAAACCCCCATTTTAAGATCTAGCCAAGTCTTAGTAATAAAATGCTGGTTCACTAAATATCTATGGAGATTCTCAGTCATCCAAGTCATGGTTGTCCCAAAGGTGCTTTTTTCAAGAGGCAACTGGACTTTCTGATACCAGAAAGTCCAGTTGCCTCTTGAAAAAGCACCTTTGGGACAATGCTGGTTTACCTTCTCATCTATAATCAAATTGTGGATGAGAGAAAACTTACTACAGACAGAGCTGGCATTCAGTAGCAGCAACTCAATGCCAGGTTGAGAATGTGGTTAAATTATTAGGTATTATGAGATTCTTTAGATTTCTAAAGCAGCCAATTAGTTCTGGGTATAGTATTAATACTGCAGAAAGCTTAGAGTTATTTCTCAGCTTTTCAAGGCAGTCCTTCTAATCTAAGGCCACCCCGTTGTTCATTTATCAAACTGCTTAACATGGAACTTTTCTTATTGAAGGTGAAACAGACTCCGTTGATTTTAACTGAAAGGACATTTAAAATTGGATCAGATTTTGCTGCTTTGTGATAAAGTTCTATATGTGTTCCCTGGCATTAAATTCTGTCTGATTCCTTTGTTGTTTCTTTTCATTTTTAGAGCAATGCTGGTCCAGCAGTTTTTTGGCTTCTTCTGTTTCTTTTGAAACATCCTCCAGTCATGGCAGCAGTTCAAGATGAAATGGAAAAACTATTTAGAAACAGACGATTAGCAACCAGGCCAATTTGTGAGATACTCAACCAAGACGTTTTGGATAGCACACCCATTTTCGGTTAGTAACATGTCATTCATCTAGCCCTGAGCTATTTAATTCCTTAAGTGTCAGTTAAATATTTACCACTGTCATCACTGGATCTGGGAAAGCTTCTTACACCATCCTATCTGTCTCTTTGATTTGTTTTACTTACTTAAACATAGCAAATATCAGATTTTCCCATTAGCTGTCTCCATGTTGTATCCAGTCTTTTTATCTTGGTAAATATGTGGATATGATCACTGAGAGCAGTATGTGCCTGGGTGCAATGTCTTTCAAATTCAGGATTGGCAAAGTTTGAGAGAAAATCCCCCCAAATTCCAGTGACATCTCCCTTCCAAGGTGACCTTGAAATGAGAACTGTCTTGGGCAGGGAAAGCACCCCTGCATAAGATATAATGGAATTATTTATGGCACCCATTATTGTAGACTTAGTTTAGTAGGAAACTAACTTTCCATTTTGTTCATAGCCAGTCAAGTTAACCAGTCTGATCGTTGTCTCTGTTTCCCTTGCTGTATACACCAGGCACTCCAACAATCTTTTCAGTAGCCAACATTTAACCTTTAAAAAAAAAGTATTCTCTTATCCTGTTTGTGACTATTCCTGCACCCTTAATAGTAGCTGTTAACCAGGGGTGGGATTCTACCGGTTCTGTCTGGCTCTGTAGAACCGGTAGCTCTGAAGAGCAGCAGACATAGAACCAGTTCTATGTCTGCTGCTGTTTTGGTCCACCACCTGCCCAGGCTCTTACCTGACCTTTATTTCCTGCTTTTTCAACCTCAGCTGCTTTGAGCAGCACAGCTGTGTTTGAAAAAGCAGGAAAACAGTGTTTTTTCAAACGCTGCACACCCACGCGCAGTGCTCCTCAGCTGTTCGGGCAGCATAGCTGATGATGTTCCACACCCGCATGCAGCAAATCACAAAATCACTGAACTGGTAGTTACACCGGCCGGATCCCACCCCTGCTGTTAACCATGAATTAGCTATTAGTTCAGGTGTAGAGAACCCCAGATGAGGATTAAATTGA
The DNA here is from genome assembly GCA_009733165.1 of Naja naja. Taxonomy (NCBI): domain Eukaryota; kingdom Metazoa; phylum Chordata; class Lepidosauria; order Squamata; family Elapidae; genus Naja; species Naja naja. The sequence goes on from CM019150.1 coordinate 25,542,423, forward strand.
GCTAATCAACAATAGGCCAGAGTTGCAGATGTTGATTAAAGAGAAATATCTTAACTATAATCTGGTCCAGAAGTTGTATTCAGTAGGTTCTGACCAGTTCTGGAGAACTGGTAGTAGAAATTTTGAGTAGTTCGGAGAACCGGCAAATCCTCTGATCGGCCCCACCCCCATCTATTCTCGGCCTCCTGAGTCCCAGCTGATCAGCTGGGCCTTCTTTTGTTGCCCTGCACAGGAGAACGGAGCTGGAAAGCAGATTAGTGGGGTAGGGAGGGAATGGGATTTTGAAGTAACCTTCCCCCAGGAGTGGGGTGGGAATGGAGATTTTACAGTATCCTTCCCCTGCCACGCCCAGCAAGCCACACCCACAGACCCGGTAGTAAAAAATTTTGAATTCCACCGCTGATCTGGTCTATTGAGGTTTGGGCTGCATGATCAGTTGGGGCTTATGCATGTGGTGCATGTGGTGTCATATACCTAATCGTGTCAAAACCCAATCAGAGTAAAAGTTGTATCCCCTGCTCTCAGGTTAAATGGAAAAAGTTCACTATGTTTCATTTAACTTTCAAGGTCTTCTGCTACCACTGTGCCCTCTTTCTCACATTTCATTTCATCCCTAGTCTGAGATTTGCAAAGAACACTTTCAGAATGTAGTAAGGGAGCCTCTGAAAGGATGTAGCTACCTTTCAGTGGAGAACAGGTTTGTAATTTTAAATCATGACATTTAACTCTCAGATTCCTACTGTTTCTTTGACCCAGTCACGTCTCCTTTAAGAAAATGCAGATGATCTGTATTCAGAACTGCTAAAACTAGCAGTAAAGCATTTTAATTCTAGTCTTCCTGCTAAAGATCAGCATGTGCCTCCCAAAACCCTTTTAAATCACCAATAATCCTATTAAAATCAAAGGGTATAATAAGTTCCATGTTGTCAGCATCTTAATATTGGTCCCAACCATAGGTATACAGAAAAAAGTGTTACCTCATGGTGAAGGTAACTGCTTCAACACAATGGAACTGTATGATTGGAAACTGCCCTTTCTCCACGGGAAAATTCCCAACACAAAAAAATAGCTGAACAGGTAAAAGAAATTGTAGAATTATCTTTGCCCTCTGCTGGTTTGCTTTGTATAGAAAGCCCACACCCCACTATGTTCATTCTTCTCTACTACAGTATCACAAATATTACACTGCTTCCAGGCCTATGGTCCGATTACACTCTGGGTATTACATATAAGAAATGTATAAAACAAGTATTAACACTTCCGCATACCATGCAAAGTTTTTCAACTGTACTTTATTGAATAAGTTACAGTTGGCAAACTTTCCATGATGTTCTAAGCCAGTGGTTCTTAACCTTTTTGAAAGAATTGCCCCCTTGAAACATTGAGAAAGTTGTCATCTCCTCCCTCCCCCAACATAACTGCCCCCCTGCCACCTCGTAGCATCCCCAAGGGGGCCAGCAGAGGGGCGCTAAGAGGCAGCAGGGGGGGCGTTTGAGGCGCCGGCCTGCAGGCTCACCCCATTGACTGTTGTACCACACCTGAACTGGCGCCTCGAATGCGGCAGCATGTTGGGAAAAGCCCCCGCCACCGCTTTCCCAAAGTGCTGCCGCTCTCGCATTCTTTCTGTCTGTCCGTCCGTCCATCTGTCCATCCATCCATCCATCCAAAAGGTCTGTCTATTTGCCTGCCTGCCTTGCTGCCTATCTACCTACCTGTCTTTTTGTCTACCTACCTACCTACCTACCTACCAATATAGATCTCTCTCTCTCTCTCAATATATCTCGCTCCATGGCCCCCATATCGCCCCCCTTCCATTACTTTGCCCCTAGGTCGCCTCTTTTCGTTCCATCGCCCCCCTGAAAAACAAAATCGCCCCTTGGGGGGCGATATCGCCCAGGTTAAGAACCACTGTTCTAAGCCACCAGTAAAGAAAGACAGAAAAAAACCAAATCACAGACAATAATGGATGCAGTATGCAAACACTATTTATTATTAGATTTTTTTTATCCTGTCCTCATTATTTTTATAAATAAGGCAACAAACATACCTAATACTGCTTCCTCCTTCTATTTTCCCCCAAAACAACAACCCTGTGAGGTAGGTTGGCTGAGAGAGAAGTCACCAGCTGGCTTTCGTGCCTAAGGCAAGTGCCTAGCTGGCAGTAAGAAGCAGCGATCTAAGTAACAGAATTATATTCTGGCTGGTTTTCTTAGGCCCCCAATGTTAGGACAAGAGTTCTATTGAGAGTTTTGCAGCGATAATTCAGTGCCAGAACAATTAACACAGATGGCTGATGCTTCATTTAACGTCTTTATAAACATAATAAGATTTTAATAAGATTTTTTTTTGTAGATTTCTCCAACATGCAGCAAACTCAAACAGAAACGTGTTGCAAGTTCAGAGCAGAGCTCCAGTCTTCAACAAGCAAGCAAGTTACTTTTATCTTTAATAGTCAGACTCGGAGCTCAACACATAGCTGCAGAGTTGCAGAGCTTAAGAGAGCCAAGCCTAAGCTACTTCTAGTTTCAGTTTCCAGCACAGGCTACTTCTAGTTTCAGTTTCCAAAAACAGTCCTCATTGGCTGACTTACTTGCTATGCCTATTCATTGGCTGACCTTGTCACCAGGCTTTATTCCAGTTCACGAATATACTCTGACAAGTTCCTGTTATACTTTTTTTGCTGGTCTTGTTTCTAAGGGATTTGGCAAGATGGGCGTTTGGGTGGCAATTGCAATTGCTATAAATTGAGCTATCATCTTCCCTGCACATTGATGTCATGACAGCCTATCCACACCTTTGCTCCTGTGCTATTTTGGGTGCCATAATTTTCCCTGTGGGTTTTCTGTTTGTACAGACAGTGCTTTAAATGAAACCCTGCGTTTGACAGCTGCTCCTTTTATCAGCCGAGAGGTCCTTCAGGACATGGCCCTGAGACTGACAGCTGGCAGAGAGTACCACCTGAGGAAAGGAGATAGGCTTTGCCTCTTCCCATTCATAAGCCCTCAGAGGGACCCCGGAATCTATAAGGAGCCAGAGGTAAAACAGTGCTATTCTGAATCCTGTTTCCCTGATGACTTTGCTCTGATGTTTGTTTGTGCTATGTATCTTAACTAGCTGTATTGAGCAGAGAACTGTGATTATTCAGTGTGCAGCATTCTCAGACTTGTCAAAACTGTTAAGTTTGCGTGAAGAGTCAGACGTGAAGAGCTTCAGTGAAGAGTTTATTAAGTGACTACAGCTCGAATGGACCCGACTTGGCTGGGCTACGGCTGCTACTTAGTTGCCAGCCAATCAGAGTGCAGGGTTTTCCTGCACTATTTAAACCAATCCTATTTGACATTTTACAAGAACAATTCAAACTAAACCAATGACATTCAAACCTACATACATAACACCCCTCCCCACTAGGTTCAGTCCATACCAAACCCCAACCTATCTAATGTATTCTTTTAAATAGGTGGGGCTCTTCCATGTACGTTGAGACCTTCGTGGTTCAGAAGTTTTAACATTCTCACCCAGTGAGAGAGGAAATGTGTCTGCTGACATTTCCCCACTGGGACTTCCTGTGAAAGAAGACCCTGATTGATTGTTAGAATCTGGTCTCTCCTCCCAACCCATCTCCATCCCAATGTCAGCACCCAAGTCAGGTAGTGATGTACAATCTTCCACTTCTAAGGATGGATTTTGGCATTGTGACAGGTTTTGGAATGGTTCCTGTCGTAATGGCTCGTTACACATGGGGTGGATTCTTGCTTGTTCATTACACTCATGATCCTCCCCTTCCCCCCTAGAAGAGGCAGTAGGTATGGGAACCAGAGAGGAGCAAAAGCGATGTGCCTGAGAGAACCTGGATCTAAGTTGATCAATGTGCCTGCTCCAGAGGAGTCCATCCTCTGTTTGCACCCTGTAAGAACGAGGGCCTGTGATTTGAGTTATCTCAGCAGGAATCCACAAAGGTTCACCCATAAGGTTCTTAGCATAAACAGAATCACCCACAGTGAAAGTGTGAATTTTACTAGTGGGATCTAGTGGTGCGTTGGGTGTGTAAGTGGGATGAAGGCGGTCAAGGGAAGACCTAAGTTTCCTACCCATCAACAACTCTGCTGGGGATAAGTTAGTAGATGGACTAGGAGTGATGTGCTGAACACTAAGAAGTTTTTCAACTTTCTCAGTGATGTCCCCAGGACCCAGTTGCTGAAGTTTCTCCTTGGTAAAACGTACCATGCGTTTAGCCCGGCCATTGGCCGAAGGGTGCCCAGGGGCAGTCAGGGCATGTCTGATACCCTGTTGTGCTAAATAGGATTCAAAAAGGTTGGATGTAAATTGAGGGTCATTATCAGAGACAAGGACATCAGGTAACCCGTGGGTTACAAAAAGTTTTTTGAGCTGCTTGATGGCAGCATCAGTTGTGCTGGATGCCATAGGGATTACCTCTAGCCATTTGGAATATGCATCTACTATAATAAGAAAGGTGTGCCCTCTGGTAGGGCCTGCGAAATCAATGTGAATCCTAGACCACCCTGTTACCCCACAAAATACATCCTCTTAATACATATAATTCAGTTTGCCTGGACTTAAAAGGTTGGGCAAGGTGAGGTAGATCTTGAGGAGGCCAACCTTTCTTAATCCAGCCTATAACAGGAGCCAACACAGTGTCTTTGGCAGTCTCTCTGGCAATTTCAGCAGCATGCACTGGAAGCTTGGCAACAGTTTCTAGGAAAAAGGTGTGTGTTTCAGGTTTAAAGTCCTCCTTGTGGCAAGGAAGTGGGCAACGACTCAGTGCATCAGCATGTCCAATGTCCTTGCCAGGCTTGTGGATAAGTTTGTATGAATAAGCAGCAAGAAATTCAGTCCACCTCAGCATTCTTGGTGACAGGATAGTAGGTGTAGGTTTGTTTCCTGCCACAATGCCTAACAAAGGTTTGTGATCTGTAACAATGGTAAATGTTCTCCCATACAGATATTCATGAAATTTCTTAACAGCTGCAACGACTGCTAATGCCTCCTTGTCCAGTTGGCTATAATTCCTCTCTGCTTTGGACAAAGTGCGAGAGTAAAATGCAATTGGGGCTTCCCTTCCAATGGGAAGCCTGTGACTCAAAACTCCCCCCCACTCCAAAAGGGGATGCATCACAAGTCAGTACAACAGGCAAATTCTCAGAGAACTGTATCAGTACAGCATCAGACATGATTAGTCTTTTAATACTGTTAAATGCTGATTGTTCCTTCCTCCCCCAGACCCAAACAGACTTTTTGTCAAGTAATTTGTGCAATGGTTCTGCAATGGTTGCCTTCTGAGGTAGGAACACGTGATAAAAGTTAATGAGTCCAACGAAGGCTTGCAAATCTGTTTTGCATTTAGGTCTAGGGGTTTCTTTGATTGCTTGAACCTTGGCATCTGTAGGGTGGATGCCATGCTTGTCAATCATGTAGCCCAGGAACTCAACCTTGTCAGTTTTAAGAGTGCATTTTTCTTCCTTGACTTTTAACCCCGCTTTCCTGAATCTGGTAAGGACTTCTCTGAGTCTTTCTTGCAACTGAGTGTCATTTTCAGCAGAGATTAACACATCATCAAAGTAAGGCAATAAACCTGGCAGTCCTTGGAGCATCCTTTCCATAAGGCTTTGGAAGATGCCTGGTGCCACGCTTACTCCAAACTGTAACCTTTTACATTTGAAAGCACCTCTATGAGTCACAATGGTTTGGGCCTCTGCAGTGGCATCATCAACTGTTAGTTGTTGATATGCCTGGGCCAGATCCAATTTGGCGAAGACTGTACCCCTGCCAAGTGAATGTAACAGATGATGCACCACTGGAACTGGGTATGCGCTCTGCTGCAGCGCATGGTTCAGTGTCCCCTTATACTCTCCACAGATTCTTACTGATCCATCAGTCTTGACTGGTGTGACTATGGGTGTCTCCCATCTGGAGTGGTCAGTGGGCTCTAAAACCCCTTGAGCTATTAATTTATCTAATTGTGCATCAATTTTTTCATTTAAAGCAAATGGGACCCTTCTGGGCTTTAAATGAATTGGGGGCACCCTGGGATCTAGGTTGAAAGTGATAGGGGTCCCCATATACTTGCCCAATCCTTCGCTGAAGACCTCTGGAAACTCAGACTTCAAGGCCTCCTCCCATTCAGAGTTTCTCACGTGATTGATGCCATTCACCTCGATGCCTAGTGGATTGAACCACTCAAGTCCCAGCAAGCTTGGGTGGTCCTTGTCCACGATGGTCAGGGGCAAACGTTTGGTGTGGCCTTTAAACTTCACGTTGAATTCTCTTGTTCCAACTACTGGAATCTTGTTCCCTTGGTAGTCTTTAAGAGTCAGTGCTTGCTTCTGGAAATGTTTCTCCTGAATGTTGGGAAGTAGCCTGTGAATAGTGTCCCATGACACCATAGATAAATATGAGCCTGAGTCTACTTCCATTTGGCAAGGTCTTCCTTCAATGAGTACCTTCACATGTACTTTTCTGCTTCTCAAGGTTGAAGAATGACCAATGGTGACTGTTTGATGAGTTTCATTCTTCCCATTTGCTTCTGAGTTGCGCCCGATTTTCTCACTGAAATTGTTGGGCTTGAAGTCTTTGTCAGGAAACTTTCTTCTGTGTGGAGGAGTTCTGGATGATTTGCAGACTCTTGCTAAGTGACCTCTTTTTTCACAACGAAGGCAGATGGTATCAAGAAACTTGCATTCAGTTCGGAGGTGCCCCCCCCCAACCTCTGCAATAAAAGTCTTGCCTTTTTCTTCCCAGGTCTTTCTTTTTCTTTTCCATTCTGAGTCTGTAAATTCCTTCCTCCACCTCACTACAGTCTGATTCAGAATCTATCTGCTCGCAATGAGTTGTTGTGGACTTTTCCACATCAGGATGGCTTGAGGCCTTGTTAATTTTCTTCATGGCTGCGGCTGAGGACTTAGTGGCTTCTGCTGAGGAGGCCTCTTCTATGGCCTCCTTTAACGTGATCTTAGGTTTTAATAACAATTTGCTCTGAAGCACCTTGTCTTTGAGGCCTAGAACAAACCGATCGCGATGGCCTCCTCCAAGCTGTTAAACTCGCATGCACCCCCAATGTCTCTTAAGCTTGCCACGAAGTCGTTAACGTTTTCGCTTTCTCCTTGATCCCTACGGTAAAACTCATGTCTCTTAATGAGGCACGATACTTGTGGGGCGTAATGGGCTCTTAAAGCTTTTCTAAATCAGGCCATTCCATTACCTTCACGTCTGCAGCTCCCACCAATGCCTTCACCATCTTGAAGACTGCTGGACTGCAGTGCGTAAGGAAGACCGCCCTCTTCCGCTTCTCGGAGATGTCGGCGAGGTCGTTTCCTTCCAAATACATTTGGAAGCGATCCGCATACGATTCCCAGTCTTCTGCCGCCAGATCGAATGGGGCTGGGGAGGTGTTCAGCGCAGCCATCTCGCTCTTCTGCTTGTCTTCTGCGTCATCTTCTCTTCAGGGGAATCCCACCCTCGTCGCCAGTGTTAAGTTTGCATGAAGAGTCAGACGCGAAGAGCTTCAGTGAAGAGTTTATTTAGTGACTACAGCTCGAATGGACCCAACTTGGCTGGGCTACGGCTGCTACTTATAGCCAGCAGCCGTAGTTGCCAGCCAATCAGAGTGCAGGGTTTTCCCGCACTTTTTAAACCAATCATATTTGACATTTTACAAGAACAATTCAAACTAAACCAATGACATTCAAACCTACATACATAACATAGCCCTTCTAGTGGGTAACATTAAGATTCGTGATGGTTCTTTCGTATCAGCTCAAAAATATTTTTTTTTCCTCATAAGACCAGCTCTCGAGTTTTCCCAGGAACAAAAATAGTTTGGATCCATATTTATGATATAAAAATATAATGGTATAATAATAGTAAGAATGTAAAAACCTATCCTGGAATTCCTGTTTGGCTGTTGCTATGGCAACCTATTGCACGTCTTTAAAAAATATATCAGTATCTTCCCCAGTTCAGTGTTCCTAACTTGCTTCTCTTTTACTTCACCTTGCTAATTTTTTCTTTGTTGACAGAGAGTCACACTGGAACTGCTTCCTTTTATGAACAATTTCCCAGGAACAATGCTGAGAAAACCATGATAGTATTATAACCCAAGTCCCAATAAACAGTAAGGCCTGTGTTTTTTTTCCCTGGGACTGGGAATAAAAAGAATCTAAATATAAAAGTTCTGATTACTATCACACTTGAAGGAAGGTTAAGATCACAATACAAGAATTCCCACAAATATTTTACTAGACACCTACACAAACGCAATCTGTGGGAGGAAAACTCTTTTATCTATTTTCCCTTCTTCTTCAGCATAGAGCGGAAAAGTTTGCCTCTTTGTTGAAGCAAAGTAATACATAGTTGTTCATTTAGGGAATTGCTGTTCCTTTTACCAATATAACAAATTATTTTCACAATGTTCAACAAGGCTTTATGACTAAGTTTACTTTGGAGTGGAGCAGTATCCAGAGTGAAGATTATTTTTAAGTAATTGCAATCTTCTGGGGTTTTTTTTAATAAAAGTATAAGGATGCAGTATGTTGAAGATTCATTTCTTTCTCTATAGAAATGGAGCTCTCATTCCTTTTTTGAAGGATAAAAATAACAAAGGCAAGATAAAAAAACCCTGAAAAATCTAAAATAAAACCTTATAGAGTTTATCTTATGTAACTGCTTTCATTTCTTTTGCTGTGTTTTGCAAACAGTAAATATTTTTATTGCTTCAGGACCTTAGAATAGTTAACATATAGACATTCATGGGATTGAAGTTAATTAGGGTTAGTTTATACCAATTTCAGTGGGTCTGCTTTAAGATTAAATTTGGATCCAGTTCCATCATGTGTCACATAGACATTTCCCCTCCCATTTATTCTAGTTTAAACTTCTGGATGGAATTTTATACAGCTAAATATCCTAAGTGGGATGTTTCTTTTTAAATATTGGTTATTTTAAATGAAAAGGAACGTTTATCTGAATTTGTTTTTCAGAAGTTCATATACAACCGGTTTCTCAATTCAGATGGCACAGAAAAAAAAGACTTCTATAAAGGAGGACAAAGGCTCAAATATTACAATATGCCATGGGGGGCAGGAATAAATGTCTGCATTGGAAAGTTCTTTGCAGTTAATAGCATCAAACTGTAAGTGAATGCATAACACTGATAAAATAGCCTCTCTAAGCATAGAATCGATTAAAAGAAGCAAAGGTTGGCTTGTAGCAGAAGCTGAAGCTCTTAAAGGCAAAACAAAGTGAACAGGAATGCTCATCTGATATAGTTTCACAGTGTGAATATGGATTGAATCCATTTTTAAAACTCTTGATGAAGTCTTCATCCATTACTCAGATGATACTCTATCTGAGATTACTTCATCTATTAGTTCCAAATTTCACTGTTCATAACCATTCAGAGTAACTTCTCATGAAATGGGCACATAAAATGCAATTTACATCTTGTGATCCATCAGATTGAAAGGAAACAAGGTGAATGCCAACCACAAGTTTTGTTTGACATCCGTATCTGGTGTTACTTTGCAATTCAAAGCAAGCAGCAAATTAGTTTCCTTATATAACCCAGAATAGATTACTGTCCATTGTTAATTAGTAATAGCCTGCTCTCAGTTTGATAGTTGGTCTGTTGTTCAATTTTGCCTTAGCAAAAATTCAAGGATCCATTTACTGATCCATTTGGAGTTTATGCTGATTGCATGCAAATAACTCACCCCATGCATTCAGAGGATTTGTTGTGCATGCTTTTCTGGGTCTGAAGTGGCTGTAAGCCATAGTTTGTAAAAAAATAAGTTTCTCTGGATCTTACTGCTGGGTAAATTTGTTAAGAATCACACCTCTGGCCGCCGCCAGTGTCTTTTAGAAATATCCAATAAAGCCACACATTATTCTGAGCAAAGCTGCATAAGATCACAGTTACTTTTAATAGGTTAAGGACTCACAGTGCAAATTTGCATTCTGTACTGCTTAGTTTTACAATTGTAATTTTTGTTTAATTATCCCTTCTTCTTTTTTTGAGGCTAGATATTTCTACTTCTTTGATATTAAAACAAAAAAATTGCAAAGTGAATATCATTGGCCATACTGATTTGTTTTTGCTTTCTCCTATTTACAGATGTGTTTTCCACCTCTTAAATTGTTTTGACTTGGAACTGATAGATCCTGCTAAGGAGATACCAGGAGTTGACAAGGAGAGATATGGTTTTGGAATGCTGCAGCCAGAAACGGATGTCAGAATACGATATAAATTGAAAGACCAGTAAAGTGATGGTCCATTTCTTCAGTCATTCTGTCTAGAGTATAATCCACAAACAAACAGTGCTTGTCAGTTACTGTTGGAATTGATTTTGGGCAGGGGTGGGATTCAACCAGTGTTACTACTGGTTCGGTGAGAGTTGTGTTTTGCACACGGATGCATGGTTCACGTGCGCCGGCCTGACTTGCACTGCACGTGCATGTACATTTGCAAAAAGATATCAGCTGTGCCGCCAGGACAGCTGACAAGCGCTGCGCGTAGTTGCGCAGCATTTGAAAAGCTTCTTTCCTGCTTTTTCAGCTTCAGCTGTGCCGCGCAAAGCAGCTGAGGTTGAAAAAGCAGGAAATAAAGGACAGCCAAAAGCCTGGGTGGGCAGGCAGGCCAAACATACAACCAAAAGGTCATTGCACCGAACTGGTTTGGTGTCTGCTGCTTCTCAGAGCTACCGGTTCTATAGAACTGGGCAGAACCGGTAGCATCCCACCCCTGATTTTGGGGCCCCATTTCTAAAAAGATGGCAAATGTCTAATACTAGACCAAATTCTGCCTTTCAACTTCCTGAAACTGTTCTCCCCTTGTGAAAGTGGCTTCAGTTTTTCGACCTCATTCTCAAGATGTTTCAAAAGTATGAAGAAATTTGTTGCAATATAAGCTATTGTGGGTGACGCTGTTACTTTTTTCAATTTGACCTCACTCCATCACTCTGTAGCCTCTCAGGTTTACAGTGACTTCTCATTTGAAAGAAGCCCCTTGTGAAAAACAAGAGGTGTGTGTATGTGTGTATGTAAGTATGTGTAGACTGTAGGAGGAATACTTTACAATGAATTACAAGATCCTGATATGATACTTCGTTTCCTGTTGGGTGCAATCATAATGGAATTAATGTAAAATACCATACTCCTTTTATATGGATTTTAACTGAAATTCCCTTGTGTGCTTAAAAAAAAAGGCCAAAGCACTTTTTTATCAGTTTGAATTCAGAAAAATATTCTGGTTCAGCGCTCAGCTATGGTCCTGCAGATGTGGTGGCTGGGGATTCTGAGAATTGTTTAATGCAGTTGGAAAACATCAAGTTATAGAAGCTGATTTATGTTTATCTATGAAAATGCATTTTATGCTATTTTGATTTTATATATATATATATATATATATATATATATATATATATGTATATGTATATGTATATGTATATGTATGTCTTGGTGTATTCAGGTCTTGTCCCGTATAAGATTGAGAATACCTCAATCGTACACGGGACAAGACCCGAATACACCAAGACCTACATACCTTTACCCGTGAAAATCTACGAAAACAAATATATATATATTTGTATGTATGTATATGTATATCTATATGTATATATGCATGCAAGTAGGCCATTTCACATAATACATATGTGCATAAACCGTTTAGACTGGCCTTTTTGTGACACATTAGGAAGCCAACTAAGTTCTGAGTGAATAATAAATATGAATAAAAATAAATTTGTTGGATTGAAAAGTAACTGTAAACTATTAACTTACTGTTTTATCCTTAGTTTCTTCAAGAAAGATTTTAAAAAACCATCCAAAAAACGCTTCATAATATAGAAAGAAGAAGGTAACAACTAGCTACATCAAGAACAGCATATGTGTATGTGAGAAACACATACATTCCCTGGACGCATGGGAATCAGTGATATCAAAATGGCAGACATAATGGCCATATGCACTCCAGACAGTTAAAGGGGGCAGGGATTGTACCACTTGGTTGAAAATGTTTATCTCCACAGCAAACATAGCCATATAGCTCTGGTGTTGTTAATTTGTGGCTATTCAGGATTTCCCACTGTTCGCCATGCTAGCTTGCTACTGTTAAGAACATCCAAAACATCTGGAGTGCTACAGCTTCCCTGTCCCAAAACAATATTGCAAACCCAATGACATCATCACAAAGCCACCTATTGAAAACAGTGTATTTTTGAGTCAATATAAATAGTAGATAGAAAGGTTCAAGAGCAAGATCACAGGCTGTTCTGTACCTCAGCATTAAAATGCAGTTATTCAGCACAGGAGCTAGCTTAAGGTATGTCAGCTTAAAGAAATGTTGATCACACTTTACCAACATCTGTTCTGTCCTGAAAACAAAGTAGAACTGGAGTGTCTGTCCACACAAGAAGCTATAGGGAGAAGTGGCATGGAGAATGCCTCCTTTGATGCCCATTATTGACAGCAGAAGACCTTTAAGACTTCTACTATTGGATGTCCAGCCCATGGTATGATTTCTCTGTCACTGTGGGTTTTTTTGGTTTGTCTTTTCAAGCTCCTAAGCTAATATTCTAGCAAGCAGGTGTCTGCTAGCCAGCACTGTGTTATCTTCTCCATAGTAATGAGATAAGAAACTCTTGTGATGTTTTGATCCACTGTGCATGTGTACAAAGTTTTTACTTCACTTCCTTTGTAACTTCCATTACTTTTCCTTTGTTCTTTCTTTTTCTATATGCCTTGGTGGAGATTAGGTTGCAAGTATGTAGCTCTGTGTAGGTTTTCTTATTTTATAAATAAAAATGTTTTTAGATTACTTTTTGGGTCTATTATTTATCAGCATTGACAGCAAAGAAAAACACGGTCTATCACCACTAATTAGCAGGGATGTTTGAAGAATTTTTACTCCCTGAAACAAGGCTTTTCAAGCCTTTCATAATGGTCGCAGAGAACGGCTTGACATTCTCTGTGGGACTAGAGACTTCTTTCCATCTTGTTCCCCCTTACTTCTTCTGCCACCTCAGAAGTTTTGTTTCCTTCTCATCCAGTGTCAACTGTTATCATCCAGTGTAAACCACCACCAATCACTTTCCTTAAATTGTGGCAGGGCTGGGTGGGAAAATATGTGTCAGTGCCTCAAATAGTGGCTTTAGCACTTTTCAAGTTGTCAAAGTGTAATTGTGGAGGTGCTCCACACCAGTAATCTGTTACATGGGCTATTTCAGAAGACAAATCTGAGCTAACAATGGTCCAGCTGAATGATGGTGGGATTAAAGTAGGGATTTGGAATGTGTAGTGAGCTATCAGTAAGCTCTTGACCTATTGGCTGGACTATTTTTGGACAGGTTTATAAGCCTTACAGAAGACTTGTAGCGTAGTTTACCATATTTCCTATAACTTGGCTTAGAAATGGAAAATGGCAGAACTCTTGTCAATTTAATCCCAGTTCCCAAATATTTCAGACAAATAAATGTAGAAAAGAAATGCTGGAAGCAAGTAATCACAGCACCCTGAAATATCTCATGAAGACTGCAAAATGGTATTAAGAGTAGGCCAAATGGCACTATTTCAGTGCAACAACATATGTTGACTATGATTGATTTACACAGCTGCCAGCCTTCAAAGTAGACCAGATCAGGAAATCAAAGTCATGTAGGCCCATATTATTTTTACTGTAAAAATACTGTATAATAACAGAATATTCCTTCAGTCCCTCAAGGCCATTCTTTATATCCTCTACAATAGTAGAAAAATTAACAAAGCCTAGCCTTGGTGAGGTCCACAGCCAGGGGCAGCACTCAGTAATCTTGGCTGATGTTGAAAAGCTAAGTATACCATATAGTACTTAGAGGTGAGACTACCAGAAAAATCACAGAAAATGAAAGGAAGGTGAAAAAATATTCTGGAAAAAAGACAAAAGGAAATTACTCTCATTTTGCTGCCAAGAAAACTACATGGACATATAAATAGCAGAGTCTTTCCATTTCCAGCCTTAATGAGACAACCCAATATTTGGTTCCTCAACAGTAGCATTGTAAATATCTATCCAAGTTGTGTCTCTATATGTGTATGTGTGTGCTTGTGCTTCAATCTTCAGCTTTAACTTTAGGATTACAATTTATCCCTACTTATTTGCAAACACACTTCACTGAGCATCAATAGAATTATGCAGTACTTTATATGTTTAATAAGACTATAAGAGGAACTGGACTGCATTTCATGCTATACTAGGGTTAGATGACAGCTTATTTAACAACAGAGTGACCTAGTTCACACATGACAGCCACTTTGGTGCCTGTTTGGTTAAAGACACTGGGCTAGAAACCCAGTTCTAGGTCTGCCTTAGAGTGACCTTGGGCCAGTCCCTTTCCTTCAGACCTGGGAAGAAGGCAATGGCATTTCCCAAAATAGTTGCCAGGGAAACAGCATGGATTTGTCCAATGGAGTTACTAGGTATACACACACACACAAATCATACATTCAAATCCCAGACCATGGCTTACAATATAATAGCTAAGTTCATCTACCTTGAAACCGGTATGACTTCATGAAAAATAAGACTCTAGCCCTTGTATCTAATTAGACTTTACTTCCCAGTTAGTATACACATTGCACAACAATTTAGCCCACATAATGAATCCTTCCTTTCCAATTGTACCTTTAGTTACAGCGGTTTTTCAAACTTGACAATTTTATGATGTGTGGACTTGTCTATGGGGATTTTCAGTCATCCAGGTCATGGTGATCCTAATGGTGCTTTATAAAGAGGCAAGTAGACGTTCTGGTTTTTCTTTAAAGACGTTTTGCTTCTCATCCAAGAAGCTGAAGAAGCTTCTTGCATGTGAAGCAAAATGTCTTCAAAGAAAAACTAGGAAGTTCACTTGCCTCTTGAAAAAGCACTTTGGGACAATGTGTGGGCTTCAATTCTAATGCTGGCTGGGGAATTCTGGGAGGTGAAATCCACATATCTTAAAGCTGTCAAGTTTGAAAAACATGGGTTCATAGGATCTTCAACATATTATATAGAGCAGTGGTCCCCAAACTTTCTGGCACCAGGGTTTGGTTTCATGGAAGAAAATATTTCCATGGACTGTGGACTGGGGGGGGGGAGTTTTGTGTACAATCTAGATCCTGCGCATGCACAGATGAATTCACTCGCGCACCTGCTGCTTGTGTGGCCCATTTCCTAACAGGCCATGCACCAGTACTATTGGGGACCACAATATAGGGTACAGCAGTTTCTTTTTCAGGCACAGTGCTACACTTTTAATGACACCCAATAACTACCAAGTATGTTTATACTTGAGTCCAGGCAAAAGCTACAGAAATCACTTCTATGGGAAAACCAAACCAAACAGCAACAAAAACACTTTCCCAGTGTTATTATTATTACATTTTCCCTTAAAGCTAGACTTTCATTTTCCAATATCAAACAGAAGCAAGCAGTCTTTGGAGACTACAGTTCACACAAAAAAAGTATGCTGTAATAAATGTATTAGTTTTTAAAAAATCTTAAGAGTCTGTGTAGTTTTTGCTGTTTAATTTCCCCCTGGAAATATTTGCAGATGCTGTTCTAAACAAAAATAATAAAATACTATTGTAAAAACATTTCTTTTAAATGAGAATTGATACATATCTTTAACAGAGCAAAGAAATACTCTCAGTATTAGAATTAAATAAAAGCTTTGGAGAAAAATGACAACAGAACACCAAACTGAAAAACCAATGAGGTGTCCGGTTCAAAGTTGATTTAGATCAGTGTTTTTCAAACTTGGCAACTTTAAGATGAGTGGACTTTATGATGCTATTCTGGAGTTAAATCTTGAAATTATCAAGTTTGAAAAGTGCTGATCTAAAATAACTTGTTAAAGGAAGCTGTTTCCATGAAATCTCATAAGATACTCTTATAAAATTGTTCATTATGCTGCTATTGTTCTTTAGTTGCTTAAATTGTTTCTTCAGTTGGATTAACTGTTTTTATTTGCTTATGACCATGTATTGTTGGATGTTTTGTAGAAAGGACAGATATACATTTCCCAAAATAAATATGATCATATTGGATGTGGAACTCATATTTCATTTTTCTGTAGCTGCATTTCCAATTTTTTAAATCTCTGTTATCTGATCAAACCTCAAGCTTTCGAGGAGAGCTCTTTTGGCAGTGAAGGGGTGTTCCGTAAAGCTCCCCTCCATAAAGAGAATTTGTTATGCCTGAAGGCTTTAGAATCAGACTAATGCCTATGCACATTTAATATATATCTATGTTTACCAGTAATCTCAGTCCACTTCATTTTATTGCCTTTCTACATACAGATCATAGGCATGTTTGTTTTCCAGACAGTGTAAAGTAGAAACATGGATTTTATACACACAGGTTTTCCATAAGGCAGGTCTGAGAAAGTGGTCAAAATCCCACACATAATCCATTCAGTCTATTGCTCTAACCATTACACTTTAATCTTTCAGAATCTGGTGTTAAATCCAGGGCTTCAGATGAAACCCTTTACATGACACTGAGTGGAAGTTCTTTTACATCTTAAAGCAGTGTTCAGATAACTTTGAAAGGAAGATCATCACCCTGAATAGATTTAGCATAAAGGATAGGACCTAAGAAGAAGGTGAAGCTAATAGCCCAGTGGCTATCAACCTTTTCTTCATGGACCCCGCTTTAAATATTTTTTGTGGCCATGGACCCCCAAATCTTAAGATGTAAATCACAACATTTCTTCCAACCTTCACAAACCTTCTGTGACAACATCGTGCCCTCACCACCAGGCATCTGTGGATCTCAGGTTGAGAACCACTATAGTAGCCCATAGTTCTACCTAGCATCTTTAAAGAACAGTCTTAGGGAGTTCTTAGACATTTACATTTATGTTTAGTATACATAAATTCATGTGCTGCTTTTACATTTTTCAGGGGAAAAGCACACTTGCTTTTTAATTTTTAGCAATTACATTTTTAAACAGAACTACCAGAACAATCATGATGCAGTCCTATTTTTACCTGAATTTGAATCCCATTTCAGAAGGTGAATTGAATACTTTATTTGGCCAAGTGTGACTAGACACACAAGGAATTTGTCTCCGGTACAGAAGCACTCAGTGCTCATTTCAGAAGGTGCCAATGCAGGATGTCCTTTCTTGGCCTAGAACAAATGTCATGCTTCAAATAACAAGAACAAGCATAAATAAACGATGTTAATTTTATGAAGTTTGGTTTTGTCTTTTATTGCAAACTTTCTTTTGGATAGGATTACATTTGATCATCTTGAGAATATTCATTTGTACTTAGAGCACATTCCATATATATTTATATATACACAAATTAAAAGGTGGAGGTTTTCCTTTCAATTAGAAAGGAATGTGCTTTAAGTACAAATAAATCAATGAGTTTATTCAGATTTCCCAACCTGGTGATCTCTAAGTGCTGTACCAAGAACAAGTTCATCCCATATCTTCTTTTCCATCTCTCATCTTCCTTACGGTTTGTTCCATATCAAAACCTCAAGTTACAAGCTCATGAGGTGCATTTTGATATATTCTCAAGTAAGCACTCCCATCACAAAATGTTCAATTTTCCTTAGATCAGGGGTGTCAAACTCACGTTGTCACGGCAGCATCACGCAAAGTATCAGGACTTCCCGACCCCCGTGCTAAACTGGGCATGGGCGTGGCCAGCACATAATGCATCCAACCCATGGGCTGGGAATTTGACAGCCCTGCCTTACATTAATCATTATTTAAAGCATTAGATTCAGGAAAAGATTACCTAATGTGAAGTCCAACTTTCCTGACAAGCCAGTAGCTCTTAATGAAAGCCTTTGGTGGTTTGACATAGAGCAGCATCAGAGATCTTTCAGCATGAATGAGCCAGCAGTGCAACAAATACTGATAGCTGTTCAGGGACTTGTGGTCTGAAGGCTTAATGTATCCAATTACTCCAAAGTCCTTTGCACCACAGCTCTTCCCATTGTGCACATGTTTCCAGGTTATTCTGGCTGACTTGTCCATAACATAGTGTTAGAATCATTAAATATTTATTTAGAATTAGAATTATAGCCTACATTTATTACCTTTTGCTACTTTGCATCAGTTTTTGAAAACTACATGGACTTTATTAGCATAGCAAAAGAAAAGAAAAAGCAGTATAGGTTATGAAAACTGGACAGTAAAACTCCAGACATGCATGCACACCCTCTATGCTCTGCATCTCATAACAGTGTGCATCTACATTAGGAAGATTTATTACATTTGCACCTGAAGTGTAATTGATAATACAATGCCCGTTGTGAAGTATTTGCATCCTCCAACACAGTATAGCACTTTAGCAATAGTACTTAGACTTTATTTTATTTTTATTTTTTTATTCATATTTATATGCCGCCCTTCTCCAGAGACTCAGGGCGGCTTACAATTTTTGAAGCACAACCTAATGCGCTCAGCAATAGCCTTCATTCCATTGTATATGCCTGCTTATTACTAAGCGGCATTTTTACAAAGTCAGCTTATTGCCCCCAACAATCTTGGGTCCTCAATTTACTTACCCTGAGAGGATGGAAGGCTGAGTCAACCTTGAGCCTGGTGGGATTCAAGCCTGCACTAATTGCAGGCAGCTGGAACTAAGTGCTAGGCGTTTAACAGCCTGCACCACCAAGGCTCTTTACAAACCACTCCAAGAAGTATACAGAATCAGCATTTTGCCCCCCACAATCTGGGTCCTCCTTTTACTGACCTCAAAAGGGTGGAAGGCTGAGTCAATCTTGAGCCACTGAGGATCGAACTGCTAGCAGTCGGCAGAGTTACACTGCATCAGGAGTGCAAATACCAATGGTGATTTAAAAAGTTCTTAAGCCCTTGTCAGAATCAGAAATTCAGTCTGATCAACAAAAGGAAACCAAGCACTGCGGTGAACATGATGTTTTTCATGTAGAAAATCTTAAGCTCAACAGCCCCAGCCCAGGGACAGAATTTGAGATGTTCTTCATGCAAAGCAGGTCTTTTACAACTAAATCAAAAATGTTCTCTCAGGTGGTGATGCTAGTAAGGAGGTTTCACTGACTAATGGCTGCCTTGAGGAAGGAAGTTGTTAGCCCATAGTTATGATATACAAATGCAGCAGAATTGTGGACTGCGAGAATGTGGGAATCTCTGGTTTTCCAATGTTGCTGAACCACAGCTCCTAGTATCTTTCACCATCAGTTCTGTTGCTTAGGGTTGCTGGATATTATAATCCAACATCTGAACAGTCATATCTTCCTTGTCATGTATCACGATGTTCTCAATACTGCTCTCCTGTATCTTTCTCTATATATACATCAAAGAAATGCCTTTAAAAAAAAAGTCCCGCAAAACGAACAATTCTTCAAAAGGAAGAATGATGTTACATCAGCCCTCACTGTGATACTATACTCGTTTTCTGTTTGCAGGGAGATTTTGTAAAAATAATCAAAAAATCTTTCATCTCCTTCATGAAAGCCTTTCCAGAACTCTGCAATCTCATTCCCATCACATAGTACAGTACTACAATATACAATGAGAAAAAAGCTCTGCCTGCCTTCAAAAAAGCAAAGACGTATACAGATAATCCACATTTAATAACCCTAATTAGGAACCGAATATCCTTCACTATGCAAAGCGGCCATGAGGCACAAAATGCCATGTGACTGCACTGCTTAGTGACAGCAGTTTTGGTAGTCTTGGTTGTGGTTCACCTCACACTTCTGCGTGAGGAGAAAGCTCACCTCCATTTCAAGTACCCCCACACACTTCTCCCCCGCCATATCTATCCTTTTGGCCGCCTTGTGCCACCACCAGCCTGCACTCTGCTTACTTCTGCACTCTCTCTGTCACCCTAGCTGACCTTCGCCATTGTTTTTCTCCCATTGCTGAGTCATGCATGACTGGCCCTTTAAGAGGCAGCTGCTGGCGATGCAAAAATTTCCGAACATTGGCTCAGAGCAGCAGGGGGCAGCAGAGTGCAGAGTCACCAAAGGGCAGAGGTGGGAGAGAGAAGGAAAGATGGGGAGGAAGGCGGGGGAATTGAAGCTCATATTCCGGTTGTAAATGTGGATGGACTGCCTAGGGCCTGAATTTTGATCAAGTGACTGCTGGATGCTACAATGGCTGTAAATCCAAGGACTGATTGCAAATACTTATTTGCAGGGGTGGGATTCTACCAGTTTGCACCTATTCGCTAGAACCGGTTGTTAACATTCTAAGCAATTCAGAGAACCGGTTGTTAGAAGAAATTACTGGCCTAATCCTATAAGGAAGGCAGGAAGGAAACATTCTGGTTTTGCTTACAGAAACTGCCTTTCTGTTAACCCTTATTATATTCTTGGCAGTACTAGACTTCCTGTCTCAGGAACTTCTCTGGAGTTTTTCCCCCCCTTCTTTGCTGGTACTTTGCTTGTGTGGAGTGACCATTCAAAGTTACAATGGCACTGAAAAAGTGACTTATGACCATTTTTCACACTTACTACTGTTGCAACATCCCCACAGTCATGAGAGGCCAGGTGAGGAGATGTGTGCCTCGATGTGAATGATACTGAGTTGGCCACACCCAGCCAATAACATGACCACCAAGCCATGTCCACCCAGTCACATGACTACCAAGCCACGCCCACCATCTAAGCCACGCCCACAGAACCGGTTGTTAAAAAATTTGAATCCCACCCCTGCTTATTTCCTCAGCACCATGGTAAAACTGTGAACAGTCATTAAGCAAGGACTCCCTGTATGGAATTTGAGGGCTACAAGGTGGGAAATCCGAGAGATACGATGTGCTGACCACTTTGGAAAAGCTGTACATATCTTTCAACCTGTGATGAGTTCTATTGTCAGGCAAATAGGGCAGAGGGGAGGAGCAGAGCTGAGGAAGTCCATTGTTAAAGGAGATGGAATGTGGAGTCCATCACTGACAGAGCACCATTTTTCAATTTTGAGAACTTTAAGATGTGGGCACTTCAACTGGGGAATTGACTGGCTGAGTGGGGACCTCTGGGGGTCCATGCATCTTACACTTCTCAAGACTGAGAAACACTGTGATAGATCAGTGTTTCTCAATCTTGGCAGCTTGAAGATGTATGGACTTCAACTCCCAGAGTTCTGGGAGTTGAAGTCCACACATCTTCAAGCTGTCAAGATTGAGGAACTGTGATAGATGATGGAAGGTTGCAATTTCCTTGTAAAAGTAGCCCTGGGCTGGTGAAGAGGCTTCTATTCTTTGGTGTAGATGGGCTTGCAAGGGGTCTTTGTCTGGGGCAAGCAGGTCGGTTTGGGTCTGGTGGGATTAGGCAAAGAGATGAACTGGATCTGACTATGGATGTGACTATGGTCACATCTAAAAGACAGGGAAGGAAAAGAGGGTGCAACCTCAATTTTGTTTGACTGATTTTCCCCATTTCAGTGTCTTGTAAGCTAACGAACCCACAAAGGGCTATGAAAGCTGGACAGGGACTTGGTAAGTGAATGGGCAGCAGGTGGACAATACAGAGCTGGATCATCACACAACACAACAAAAATAAACATTCACAGTCTGGATCCTAAGGGGGCTCAAAATGCTTACAAATATTGTAAATTACCAGAAGCAAAAAAAAGGGAATTTAAAAATGGAATAGCCTTTTTTTCTTTCTTTTTCTTGTTTGTATTTAATTGTTGTCAAATTTGTCTTATTTTTCTTTTTTCAATAAACAATATTAAATAACAATACAGTGGAGACTTTAATACTATGTTATGAACTTAACAACAAATACTTTGAAAAGTAAATATATTGAAATGAAAAGCTTTTTATAAATAAATAATGAACATTGACACTGAAGTTTTAAATGATAATTAACACCGATAGATCTGATAACAACATAATGATGTGAATGCCACTTTATTAAAAATATAATACAAAATCTACGTAAGAAGGACAGAAGGAATGGGTTAAATTTAATCTTGAAAAAGATTACTACCTATGAGGGAAAGGTATAAAAGCACTTTTCAAGTACATAAACAAATGTCACACAGAAGATGATCAAGAGCTGCTGTTTCTTATTCCAAGCCACAGTACATGAATAATTGTTTTAAATTATGGAAAGCAATAGTTTGATAGTGCAATCAATTATTAGGAAAAGGGGCGGTCTTGTCTTCTATTGTTGTGACGTCCTGGGTGTGGTGCTGTAATCTCCTGGGTCGTTGTCTGTGCTGCAACCTCCTGATGTTTTGTGTTGTGATCTCCTGAGTTCTGTGATGTAGTATCCTGGGTGGAAGGCTGTGATGTGGCATTCTGGGCCTTGGTTTGGCTCCGAGTTTGAGGTCTGGCTATGTGTTTATAGCGTGTGTCAGTTTGCTTAGTTTGGGGGTTGGAGGGGTGTAGCAGCTGGTGTTGCAGCCATGGTCTGGTTTCTGGAGATTACAGCACCACACCCAGGACGTCACAACAATAGAACTCAGAAGGTCATCACACAGCCCATTACCCAGGTCGTTACAACACAAAAGGCTGAGAGACACACAGCCAGCACCTCAGCCACACAGGGTCTCAGGAAAAAGCCATCCAATCTGCATACATCAACTCCACAAACCAATCAAGAAGTAACAACACAGCCAACTCTAGAGTTTAAAAGGGAAAAACAGCCATGATCACACACTTCTCCCAGGAGAACGAAGCTGAAGACACCAGCCTGAAGATGACGGATGAGATTTCGTCGAAACGTTGCCAAGGTATTCTCAACCTTACACGGGACAGACCGAATACACCAAGACCTACATACCTTTACCCGTGAAAATCTACGAAAATATATATATATATATATATATGCAGCTCTTGGCGTGTTCAGGTCTTTTCCCATGTAAGATATATGTATGTATATATGTATTTCCCATATATATATATGTATGTAGGTCTTGGTGTATATGTATATGTATATCCTCTATGCTACTGCTAGTATGCATCATCAGTTCTTAAGACTGTTTCTGTCTTAAATTCCTTCTTTCTGAGATCTTAATGTTATTTTAATGTTAATGTAAAGCTCCTGCACCCTTTTTATGTTGTGCCTTGTCTTGCTGTGATACTACACTTCTTTCCCCCTGTTTTGGACCATCCAATCCTTCTGAAGGGGAAAAAAATGCCTTCTTTCATTTGGCTACCGTAGTCTGTTGTTTGCTCCAAAACACGCCATCTCCTCTTGCTCTCTCCTCCCAGCTTCTCCCACACCTGTTTTAAAGTTGCATGCTCTATTGGCAACTCCGCTCCGTTAACGCTGGGGGGAAAGGCTCAAATTGGAGGAAAAGAAAGGCAGCCCAGGCGCCTGCAATTTTGCTAAGCAGCCTGTCCGTCCGCAGGCCTCCATGGCCTGTGCCAATTCTCTTCTCTGCTGCAAAAATTGCCACATGTCCATCCATCGTGAGACAAGCCCAACTCAAGACAGAGTCTGAACCACCAAAGCAACTGCTGGAATTGATAGCAAGTTCTCAGGATGTCCGACAGAGGAAGTCGTCCAACCATCACCACCACCACCACCCACTGCCCCAGCCTGTTAGGTGACAAGGTGACAACAGTACAGTATTCTGTACTGTCTTGAATGCCAGTGCTGTTTCTGAACGCGAGTACTTCCGCCTCTTCTTCTTCCAGGACATCGAGAATCCAAATTTGGTTTAATCCCCGCTTTAAAACACACACACACACACGCCGTGTCCTGCCTTTCACTCTTGATCCGCGTCCACATTAAACCTGTCGCATTTTGCCGGCCTCCCTCTTGTCGCAACCCCTCCAAGGGGAGCAGAGCGTAAAAACCTCTCGCCCGTAATGCCGCTTCCGAACTCGAGATGGCGCTCTTTTCTTCTCCTCTTCCCCGCGTTCAACTTCCAAATCCCTGTCCGCAAACTCCGGGACAGAATTGCGAGGGGGAGACGGAGGTTCACCGGACTTGTTGATCTCCGTTAGGAAACGAGGGGAAAAAAACCAACAACAGCAGAGAAGGGAGAGGAATTGCCTGGAAGTGCTGCCCGCCTCTTGATTCTCAGGGAGCCCGGGAACCCGTCCACACGTTCGGTGGATTTGAAGCTGAACCCCGGGAGTTCCAAAGATCCATTGGAGGGCCTGGTGGGTTATTTTCCCCCTCTCCTCCGGCTTCTCAGCGATCTACCTTTCGGGAACGAGCTGTAGACTTTGGGGGCCGCGTGACGCCCCTCCCCATCTGCTCGGTTGTCCCGGGATTTGGTGCGCGGAGGGGGGTTTCCACCGCCACCCCCCTCTTCCCGTCTGCCGCCACCTTCCACTCCGCCTCCCCGGCTCGCCAGGAAGATACCCGCCGTGCCCGCTTGCTGATCTCGCCCGTCTTCGGCTGAAGCAGGATGTAGCTTCTCTTCACCGATGTCCGCCTCTCCGCCGCAAGCCCGCTTCGGCGTTGCTCTGGGGTCGTGGGAAAGGAAGTAAGTGGCGAGGTGAGAGACGGTGGCTGGGCGACGGCGGCGGGGTGGGCAGCGGAGAAATTGGGGGCAGCGGCGGGATCCCGCAATCCCTCGGCGCCGCCGTGGGGAATCGGGGATCTCGCCTACTGCGGAGGCAACGCTTTGGCGGGCCGCGGGAAACCTGGGCTGGGAGAGGCTGGAGGGTTTCTGCTGCTCCGAAAGGATCGCTGGATCTTGTGGCTGAGGCCATCTGGGAGAAAGCAACAGTGCGAGGAAGGACGGAAGGCAGGCAGTCATCTCAGGGTTGGCGGCGTTTCCAAATATATACATATAAATATGCATACATGCACACACACACGCACACACGTATGTTTTGTTGTTATGACGACTCTCGTGAGTTATTTCCCCCCCACCCGGTGGTGGTGAAGAAGGATTTCTCTCCTTCCAGAGATCGATAGAAAGATGTGCAAATCATTGTTTCCATTAGGCTAAAACTCAGTTTAGCTCCTCATACCAGGCTAGCCTAATTGTTCCCTCCACCATTGCCAGGTTGTTTGGAAGCACTGAGCTGATGTCCTCACACTCCGTTTGCCACAAATGCATTTATGAATTCACACACACACATATACACACCCCTTTCCATCCTGGCTCTTCTTTCTACCCTGGCTTATGCAGTCTCCTACAGATTTAAGCAGAATGTCTTCCTCCCACTATACAGTATTAAAAAAATTTAAATCCTGTCTTCCCTGTTTCATGCAAGGCATTACAGACCTTGTAATATCACATTATTCAAAAGTCTGTCTCTCCTCTTCGCCCTGATGTTTTGTCATCCAGTGAGCTACCTGTAGGGCATTCTTTAAAATAGATAACATTCCTTAACTCAGGTGGGTTATATAGGGATGTTTAAAATACTGGAAAGGGTGGGGGGAGATGGATGGTTTTCGTATGCATGTTATGGGCCTCTGTGTGTGTATGTGTGCACAACATGTGTCTGGGGGATTGTTTTGACTGCAACCAGTTTGCCATTGCATTGAAAAAGCTACCACTTTCAGACAGTAGGAATATAATGCTGTGAAAGTACCATGGTTTTCTTCTGTGTTAGGTGTTCTTCATGTAGAAGGAAGGCTGTGTAAGTTTTAAAAGCAAGGTTGCTAGTAGATGTACTATTGTAAATTGTTAATGTCAGCCTGGGCTGCTACAAAAAATGAAAAGCACACATGGAGGGAGTAAAGAGGGAAATGTCCATTTTTCTTTAAACTATTAAATATAATCTGTTCACTTTTTAAAACATAATCAATCCCTTTGGCAAAGGAGAACTTATCTGGAAAATGTAGCTAAATACATAGGTGAAATGAGCAATGCTTTGATATTTTAGAACTAGTGAATACAAAATACATACTGATATTTCAGTCTGAAAATGCATGCATTTTAGTAGATAGATGATCAGGTAGATCATTTGAAATTAGTAGATAATTGTAGTCATATCTGCAAAACAAAAAGGCCACGGGAAAAGTTGGTGTACAGTTTATGTCAGCATTATTGCAAATTCTTCTTTCCCTCTCCCCGGGAAAGTATAATGTAGCATATAATGTGTTTTCTTAAGATTGTATACAAAAAAGTACATATCTGAATAATGGAATATACATTTTAGTGGGTCTGTGCCTGATTATTTCCTTATATTTTTATGGCATATATACTTTATGGGTAAAGATTTTTGATTGTTGGCCTTTCTGGATGAAACACTGAGAATCATATTACCTCAGGGTAGTTAACTATCAGATCCTTTAGCTTGTTCCATAGGCCTATTTTCCTACACATCCTTTTTCCAAAGCCCAAAGCTTCTAATGATAATAGAAAACATCCTGTCAAGAAACAAGCTCCTGCTTGGAACCTCTGCTTTTGTGTGTGTGTGTGTGTGTGTGTGTGTGTGTGGGAACTGCAAAAGGACAGAAAGAAGCTAACTGGCATTAAAATGACATATGTTAACATGACTTGAATGATTGGCCTGGGTAACACATTATGCACTTATCTCTTCAAACATGTCCACAAATGTATCTTACTTTTTAATCTAAAAGGAGGATAGGTAAAAATGAAAAATGAATATGGAATGCTTTTGAGAAAGTTGAAATGAATGAAAATGGATGTTGTGCTTATGAGGATGATCTAGCTTTTCCAGAACGATACAACACAAGTATTTGTGCCTTTGGTAGAAGACATATAAAGAATTTATCTTCAGCACCTTAGGTAGTGGATAGCTCTTTACTACTAAAATGTATGGAATTGGACAAAGTCTGTACTAAGATTTCGTTAGCTAAAAGCCCTTATTAGCATCATCTCCCTTCAGTTCACTTTCTTTAGGACTTTTCGTTCAGTTTCAGCACCATGACACTGAACAGCAGCCTGTGCTCTTACAGCCAATCTCCTATCTCTGCTGCTCCTTGGAGCAAACTAACCGAGCTATTTGTATATCTCCCTGATTAATTGAACAAACAGGCAGTTTGCAAACAAAGGAAGAAGCTTTCCATTTAATTTGCTTAAGTTACCAGTAATTCTGTGCATTATTTTCTTTACAGGCATGGAGGAGCAGGAAAACAGATGAAGAGAACTTGTCTGGAACTGTGAGAGCCCAGGAATCACTGGTCAGCCTGTTTCAGTCTTTTTTAAAGATAAGCAATGCCTGCAGGAATGAATAAACATGGATCTCGATCTACTACCTCTTTGCCCCCAGATCCCATGGAGATTGTCAGGAGCAAAGCTTGTTCCAGAAGGGTCAAACTTAATGTGGGGGGTTTGGCACATGAGGTTTTATGGCGAACCTTGGACAGGTTACCACGGACAAGATTGGGTAAACTCAGAGACTGCAATACTCATGAATCTCTGATGGATATATGTGATGACTATAACTTGGAAGAGAATGAATATTTCTTTGATAGGCACCCGGGGGCATTTACTTCTATCTTGAACTTTTACCGGACGGGCAAGTTGCACATGATGGAGGAAATGTGCGCCTTGTCCTTCAGCCAAGAATTGGACTATTGGGGAATTGATGAAATTTATCTAGAGTCTTGTTGCCAGGCAAGGTACCACCAGAAAAAGGAACAGATGAATGAGGAGCTCAAGAGAGAAGCAGAGACCATGCGTGAAAGGGAGGGAGAGGAATTTGATAACACTTGCTGTGCAGAAAAGAGAAAAAAACTCTGGGACCTTTTGGAGAAGCCCAATTCTTCTGTAGCAGCCAAGGTAATATCCAATCTATCCATTCTTGATCTGTGATAGATAGGGCTAAAAAGATGGCAGTTCACATTTTCAGTTGTACCTTCCTGGTGATTGCCCCTGGCTATTTTTGATGTACAAAGAGATAAGAAAAACTCAGTGATGGTTTAGTTCTTTAAAGTCCTTATGTTTTTCAGCTTGGCAGGGAATTAGGTTCTACAATTATTTTTAATAGAGGTTTCTTTGCAACAGTTATAGAAATGGGATTGATATTGCCTTCTTTTAGAAGGTTCATTCAGAATCCCAGTCTAACCTTGGAATTATGTGGAGATCTCTCACCTACTGTATATAGTAACCAGATTTAATTCTACTCAGCTTTTAGAGTCAATCAATGTCATCTAGGTACTGCTATGTAGCAATGAAGTGAAGTTGTTGAAACAAAGGCAAAAATGCCTTCTGAACACGTCCAGTTATGTGAAAATGTGACATAATCTCTGTTTGATTAGAATGTTGTTGTTATATTTCCTTTCTTTACTTAGAAGGATTAGGGATTACAGCAATTTTTATATTCAATTTTCACCTTGGCAATCTGTAAACCTTGTTTTGTTTCCAATGGATTCCATTACTATCTTTTTCTAATTCTAAATCCCCCACTCCCTTCTAATATATTTGTGCAGGTTTTGATGATTTCATTGTAGAGGAAGTCAGAAACCTCTATGAATTCCAAGCTGCCTCTTACTATGGCTGGGTGTAGTTTGAAGATGATTCTGAAAAGGTGCTGTAAATAGATAGATCCTTCCATATCAGCCTAAAAAAAGCAACTATTTTAAGGAGATTCCTTAGAGTAATTGACTGTATCATTGGCAGCCCTTTGAGATAGGGCAGGTCAGAAAACAGACACCCCATTGATTACAGGAATTTGACTTTATTGTTGTACACTATAATAACAGAATTTTGAAAACCTGTCAATTTTCCTTTGACCCCTCTTATACCAAACAGAATCAAAGCAGAGTTGTTTTGAATTTCTTCCTCACGTTCTCGCCTTCCTCAGAGTTAAGTTGTCATGTATTTTCTCTTAATGGTTCTCCTAATGACTCTTGTATTCCTATATCAAGGTTATCTCTGCACCCCATTATACTCAGTTGACATGGTCGAGAATTCAGTTAGGACTATGCTTGCTTTGAAAGTGATTCAAAGAAGTATTTCAGAGTTTGCAGAAGCATTGTATCTCTCTATTACTAATTAAAGCAGCCACAGCTTTTTTGGAGAGGGGGGTGTAACATGAGCCTAAAAAAATGCCACAGCTATAAGGGGTCAAATCATTAAAGCAACTTGATTTTTTTCATACTTAACATGGAAGCCCAGACAAAGATATCACTGTTTCAATGCATACCAAAAAAAGGCCCCAAATAC